>OMNN01067161.1:0-12576 GCA_900302755.1 Chromis chromis
GCCTAATATTGTATTGGTCCCCCTTATGTGGTCAAAAATGCTCTGAAACATTGGGCATGGACAAGAGGACCTCACAGGGTCTGGCACCAGGACGTTGGCAGTGGATCCTTTGGGTACTCTGGCTTGTGCAATGGGGCCTCTTTCAAACAAACTTGTTCCACTGCATCCTGTTGATGCTTTATCAGAATGGCGTCTAGGAAGTTTGGAGGTCAAATCAACATTGTCATGTTCCTCAAGATGTTCCTGATTATTTTATGTTTTTGCCATGTGGTGGGGTGCATTTTCCTGCGGGGGTAGGCCAGTGACATTTGGGATTGCCATTTGCATGAAGGAGTGTGCTTGTTCTGGGACAATGTTTATTTGGGTGTCTAAATCTCATCAACATTGATGCCAAAATCCAAGGTTTTCCAGCAGAACATAGCACCAATATGTTAAATGTTCTTCGCTTCACCTGTCAGTGGTCATAATGTTGTGGCTGATCGGTGTAAGAGGCTGAACAGCAGCTGACTTGCAATTAATGCATCTGTGACATTAGTTAGCTGCTCTGGAGACTAGCTTGGTTTGTTTATACTCTCTGCATAGTTATAAACCTTCAAGTGACTCTGCTCATTTTCTTTTTAGAAAGTGTGTTAAAATAATTTTGAATAAATCGCAGGTTGCAGGTTCCTTCTGATTCTTCCATGTTTGTGCATCAGTGCTTGACCACCTCTCCTGTTTCAGATTCCTGCAGCTCCTCCATATGGTGTTTTTTTCTTTGCCTTTCTGACCTGCAGACCAGCAGCTCTATTGAAAGTTTACTCTCTGATCTTATCTTGACTTCCACAGTTTCCCTAAACTTTCTTAATGATATTTTGGACAGTGGAAGCTGCAAGCCAGTAAAAAAAACATATTTTTATATCTTGCTCCTGCTTTCTTGGCATCAGTTAGCTTCATTTCCAATCGGCAGTCACTTGATGAGTGTTACCACAAGATTTGAAGAGACAGAGGATTAATGAGCTCTGGAGGTGTCATCAGCTGACAACTGTTGACCTTTTCTCACAAGTACTAACGAGTTAATTAAGACTGAAGAAGTTAATGACTTCCTAAGAAGCATTCCCCAATTACTGTCTATTTTTTTCCCTTTTTATTTTGATATAGATTTACTGAGGGGGTGGCCAACTTCTCAACTGTATGAGCAGATACACACTTCCAAGCTGGAAGGCATGTTTTTCCAACTGCTCTCTTCTCTTCTTACAACATAAGACTGATATCATCTCAACTAAGTATTCCTTTAAATGTGTAAAATACAGACCAAGAAAAGTTGAGCTCCATTTAGAACTGTAATAACTGTAAATAAACTTCTAGCAGACAAAACTGCAAAACTTGGTCCAAAGCCGCTGGAGGCAGCTAAAGTAAAAGTTCTTGTCTGAGATTTTGAAACAGAGCCAACATCTGAGGACTCCTCCGGGGGAAAACCGTCCTTATCGACCTTACAGTCAGGCGCAAACCGAGGAAGAAAATGTACACAGATCTTAAAAAATCTATCCTTAAACTGGAGATAAAATGCACGCACACTGCTGGATATATGGTCCAAGATTCTCCAGAAGCTCTTTAACAAGTAATGACACTAATCGCAGCGATTTTTAAAGTCTCCACACACTTCTCAGCTGCAATTCAGAGCAGAGATAAAGTGTCTGACACCGTGTGAAACAAAGTGGAGGAGATTATACTTAAACAAGAGGGGAGTCCAACACATAAAGAAGAGCATCAGACAGTGATGAGTGAGTGTAAGTTAATAGTGTAATTTGTGCAGACGTGACATCTGCTCCCGACAGAAGGAGTCATTTTATCCCTTGCAGTCGGAGAGCAGCTGAGTGTTTTTGCATCAACCCACAGAGGTGATGTTACACTGTCTAATTTCACCTCTGATGCAATCTGCTGCCTCCAACACGTCTTGAAGCTGTGACTCAGTTATCGAAATGTTTGCGTGCGAGCTGGGAAGTGACAGCAGGAGTCATGGCAATGTGGAGGGAAAAAAAGGAAAAAGGCAAAACGAGGAGCTTGTAATGAAGCTACCTGACGAGACCGAAGCCCTGGACACGGAAATGGTCGGAGTGCCAGAGTTCGTCCTGTGGTGGCCGGTGGATTTCTTCTCAGACGCGCCGTCGCTGGAGTGCAAACTGGCAACGCTCTCTGCTCCGTCAGGCTGCGTTAAAACACAAACCAAAGCGGTTAAAACAACAAATTAAACCTGCTTTGTTCTCCACCCAAAGTGCTGCTGTGTGTGTGTGTTCTGGTCGCTGACCCTGACCCTCCGGTTGTCGCTGGGAGTGGATGATTTGTCCGGAGTTTGAGAACGCAGGTTGTTGGGTACCGTGGGCATCCCTGAGGACTCCAACGCCACCGCACTGCTCCTGAAACCAGAGAGAAACCCGCAGAGTTTCATTATGTGTTAAACACCTGAGGCAGTTCCATAAAGACGAGACAGATTTTTCTTCAACACTTGATTCTTAAGCTGAAAATCTATTTAGACGCCTGAATGTCTTCCTTCCCATGTAGGTGTTTCCCTGTGGATACTGACACAAAGCTGCAGTAGTGCTGAGAAAAAGCTCTAAAGCCTTGTTTATGTGAACTATCCTGCAGCTCTGTTATGATGTAGAGCCTTGTTTTATTGCATTTTGATAATAAAATTTGAAATGAGTGATCACATACTATACCTGTTTGAATGTGCAACAGAGCGAACGCTTCGGACGCTTTGAGCATCTCCATCCGAACCAGACTTGACGCTGGTGCCGTCAACTCCATTCTCTGGCTTCTGGGTGGGCCGGCCGCCTTTTTTATCCATCTTCATCCTTCTACACACACAAACACACACAGGGAGTCTGTTATCGACTGTATACAACTGAGACATTCAGTCACGGCCATTATTGCAGAGCTATCACACGGCATCTCTCTTGATTTTATCAGGATCATCTCAGTCGCTCCTTTTGCATCCTGCAGAGGAAATATACCGTAATTAGGGATCATCAACCCTGGTACATTATCACATTTCAATTATTTTGATTATTTCCACTACATTGATTCCCAGTGAGCACAACCTGGTGTGGTGCCAAAAAGCGATCATTTGCCAAAAACTGATTGCTGTCTGTGGGAGCAATTACCCTAATGTATCTGCATTATTTCACCTGCTCTGTGCCCTCCATTACAACCAGTCCAGTTGTTTTGAGTAGTTGAAATAGCTTTAAAGAATCAATTTAACTCATATAATGCTGTTTTCCACTTGCCAAATAGTGTCCTTCTACTTTGCAAATGAAATGTTGCCAGAGCATTAAAATGACTTCATTTCAGATTAAACCCCAAAGGACAACTGCAATGTATATAGAAAAACCCATCTGTGAATCATGTTAATTACAGTTTAAAGAAAGATATTAAACACATACAGCCTAGACATTTGAAACAATATTATAGCATTGCCTATAATAATACTAAATGTCACGCATAATTATGCTATAAAATGTGAACATTTCAAAGCATGTTGACATTTTAAATCACAATTAAGTTACAAGAAGGTATGTGTATTGGCATTTTACGACAGTTTGATCCAGAAAATAGCAGATGTAGACGTATATAAACTGAGCAATATAGTTTAATCATGAAGCTCCCAATCAGGTTTTTGCAGATGATCGCTTTTTGGCACAACACCTGGATTTCAACATCGATTTCTAGTTGAAAAATGGTTGATATTCAGTCTGAATGTCTAAGACCTCTCTTCACTCTTTTTCAACCACCTAAAATGCAGTAACAAGATTAATGTGTAATAAAACACAAATCTGTTTAATCCTGTTGATAATTTGTTCGGCCATGGAGTCAATGAGGGCTGCACAAAGATGGAATTCTTATTGCATTCGTGTTTCATATAAAATGTCATAAACATGGAACTCTATAGGTTGTATGCTGCCAACAAGAAGCTTCTAGGACATTGTTGTATACATTAATGTAAAATAAGAGTTTAACCGCACAACTACTTAGGAGTCACAGCTTCAACTTCAACTACTTCTGCCCCTCCAATGTAAGCAGTCCGTGGTATGTATTCTTTTCTGCAACAGCTAGTTATTTTACTAGTTTAGGACGTGGGATGGACATATTTAGGTTATGTTTACCAATCCTGCTCAGATCTTGCAGGATGAAAATTCTCACTGAACTTGTGCTGAACATCTTTTCACCAGTGAATATAGTCTTATATAAATATCTTCTTGGCAGAAAAATGCTCACTGGGTTGTTTTTGTGCAGAACATGTCAAGACAACTAACAGATTTATAGGATTAAATGATGCTGCAGATCCAGAACTTTTTGCTATGCCAGCTTTGTACAAAATTAATAGCTTTCATGGTCCCCAGAGGATGAACTCTACCAACGTTGGTGATCATCCAGCATCACCATGATGTTTGGTTTTCAGCTAATTGTTTCAACAACTATTGGAGGGACTGCCATGAAATGCGATACAACCATTAGGAGGATACATTTTAATGATATTTTATAGATAACAAAATTCTGTCTAAATACTTATGATGTTGACTGCAAGTGATGAATTATACAGTAAGTGTTGACTGATGTTGGAACTGAAGCAGCTGAGTGAATTCTGTGCTACCAGAGCATCCTTAACATGTCAAACAGAGCTGGCGTGCTTTTTGTCCGTCTGCCTTTCTGCGATGCCTTCAGGAAACATTAGAGTGCAGCGAAGATGAGGAGCGATGTTAGACAGCACAATCCAATTACGGCCCTGCAGCTCTTCCAAATGTAGTTTAAAATGCATTCGGAGTCTCTGAAAAAAATCAAATGAGCGCCTACTTGATCTTTTCTAATGCTTTGCCGTACTGAAGTGCGCACTCAACACACTGCACATTTAGCGTGAGATGATTTTATCCCGTCCGCATACCGCGTGTCCTGCCTGTTTCATGCTTTCATGTTGTGAAATTTCATTAAGCAGACAGCTGCTTGTTCTCCATGTTCCCTTCTTACCCTTTCCTCTTGGCGCCGTCCACCACGTTGAGTGCTGCACTTCTGTTGGATCTCGGAGAGCTGGATTTCTCTGGCTCAGGAGGCGCCGAAAGGTTCTCTGTAGACTTTTTTTCTGTGGCTTAAAAGCACCAGTAATTGATTAATAAAATCAGCACGTTTCCCATTCTCCTCCCCCACCTCACATGCTATTTCCACAGTATTCATTAAGGTTTGGGTTACAGCCTTTCAGTTTAAAGTACATTAACATCAGACTCACTTGTCGGACTGCTCATTATTGTCTGTTTGATCACGTCGCTGCTCAGCACTCCTTGTTCAAAGCGTTTGGACCGTTCTTCCAGGAACCACTCTCCAGTCACCACCTTCAGCTCCCTGTTGGACAAATGCATTAGTGAGAATTCAACACCTCAGCTCACACTGATTTTTACACCATCAGTCAAGAGCAAAAAGTAAAAGTAATCACTTCTGCTTCTTTCTCTGATTTTTCAGTATGCAAACTTTTGCAGTGGGTTTTACATGTGGGCGGCAGCTGAGAAAAGTTTCACTCTTCGTAGACTTCACCCTTTGGCCTCGGTGTAATTATTCACACTAACCGGTGAAGAACTTGGCAGCTTTCCTTATTTATATCGATTTTTTAAAGTATGTCATGTTGAATTGACACCGAAACCCTGATGATCGAAACACGGAGGAAAGTTTCGAGTTTGCATCACCAGTAAATTAAACCTGAAGTGGACCAGAAACTAAAAATCATGTTCTTGCTGGTCTTTGTGAGCTACTACAGACAATAACATTATTAAAGAAAGCAAAACCTTGTACAATTCCTACTTAATAAAACACTGCATGTCCTTGGGATTTGAAGACGACCCTGGGGAACAATAGCTAAAAAACAGTATCAAATCTATAAATTGTGAAGTGGACAGACTTGTCGTGATTCAATATCTAGTGGTTTTGTTAGCAGGGAGAGTCTTTTTGTTTTTTTCCTAATAAATCCAACTGAAGCAGAGCTAGATGTACCTTACATTATTTCTTGGTTTGGAATTCTAAAGACTCAAACTAATGCAGTCCAAAACAACAGTAGCAATGAATCCTTCTGTTTTTTAGCCTAACATCCTGAATTAAATGACTCGGGACAAAATAACAGTAAATCTGTGAGTTTACACCGATCAGCCACAACATTATAACCACTGACAGGTGAAGTGACATCAACATCAAACAATCAGGAACATCTTGAGGAACATGACAATGGCCCAAGATGTTGATTTGACCTCCAAACTTCCTAGAACCTCATTCTGATCAAGCATCAACAGGATGCAGTGGAACAAGTTTGATTGACAGAAGCCCCACTGCACAAGCCAGATTACCCAAAGGATCCACTGCCAACGTCCTGGTGCCGGACCCCATAGGACACCCTGAGAGGTCCTCTTGTCCATGCCCAATGGTTCAGAGCATTTTTGACCACATAAGGGGGACCAACACAATATTAGGAGGGTGGTCACTTTTAACAAGGTGTATCTAATAAACTGTCAACTAAGAGGTCCCCAAATTGAGTGTGACGGTGCCTTTCATCACACAAACACAGATTACATTAACTTCCCTTCAATATTATGTCTCAAACGTATCAAAATCAACCATATTACAAACCCAGATTCAACAATGCCATTACACGGCAGCTCAGCCCTACGGTTGTTCACTGTCATCCTGACTTATCACACTGTCCAGATGCACAACAAATAGCGAGTGTCAGAGCGGCGATGCAAAGATTTATCATTGTAAGCAGAGCTCAGGGAAACTCTGATAAATCACACCACAGCCTGCCACAGGAGGAAGGAGAAAAATGAGACGGTACGGTGAAAATGATGTGGCTTGCATCTTTTCATGGAGAAGAAAAGGCAGAAAATTGTCAAATGTGACAATAGTGCCGAGTGAGTTTAACAGACATCAGAGTACTTCAAGCGATGTCATGCTTGACTCTTTTTGGTCCTGGATAATCCTCAAATGTATTTAGTCTAGCTAATTACTTCTACATGTAGAGCATGGCAGGGGGAAAAATCACCTGAGGCCCTCATAGACAAATAGAGACAGATGTGGTGCCACTTATCCACTAAAAAAATCATCTGGAGTCCATTCCTCCTCCAAACACTGCTCTGGTCCTCGCAGGCGACACACTTACGAGATCTTGGCACAAACGTTGCACCTCCACTGCCGTGATTTGGGAGCCGTGACTTGGCACTCGTTGCAGACTCGCAGTTGGCAATCCTCGCACAGATCGCCGCGGTCAAAGATCAGGCCCAGAGCCTTGAGGCAGCGAGCGCACTGACGCTCCCCCAAGTCCTGCCGCCGACGGGAGCCTTTGCGTTTGATGTCCAGCAGGTCATTCTTCAGCTTCCTGCAGGACAGACACAATAAAGGAAAACAGGATATTAAGAAAAGAAAATGAGACAAACATCAGATCAAATGGTGACGCTGAAGTCCTCACCGAATCCTTTTCTCCTCTCGCTTCCTCAGCTTCTCGTCTTTCTGCAGCACCTTCAGGATCATTTCTCTCTCATGCTCCAGCAGAAAGGAGAGGTTTAGATCCTCCCCGACCTGCTCCATTGGGCCTTCAGTCTACACACAGCCAGGAAAATCAGCCGAGCAAATATGTTGCATGGAAAGAGCCAACAAGAACTAGATTACGCTGCAAAGTACTCATGTTTCTGTGATGGTCTCCTAATGTTTGGGTTGTTCTTTTAGCGCTGGCATAGTTGGAACTTTGCAAAGCTCCCAGCGTTCCTCCAGTGTTTCCTAATCATCTGTTTCTTGGGGAAGCCAACAAGAAGCTCTCCGGAACCCTAGACGAGGTCAAACAGACACAAAAACAAAATCAATACCACATATCTGACATCAATGAAACAATATTAATGGGTTGCAGGTAGAAGTCTTGGTTACTCCCTGTTAATGTGACCTGCCTTATGGTGAGCTTCAAGAGCATTAATTAATATAAGACAATGATTTTCAGCATTATGCACAAGTAATTGGAGGACATTTGACAGCTCCACAGTGACTTAACAACCTCCCAATTAGGCTCTGAGGCTGACATTCAGAGCACAGCACCCTCACGGCTACATGCCACTCATTTGGCCGCTGCTTTTGCATAAGGAGAACGACTTTAAGCAACACTTGATTTATGTAAGGATGATGATATCAGGACAAAACACTGTTAAGTGAATTGCTCAGAAATTTGGTGCAGATATACATGATCAGAGGATGAATCCTTTATCCCCTGACTTTACATACAGCGCCACCATGAGGTTCAAATTTGTGGTTTTTAGTGAAATGTCTCCAATAAAATTTGGTACAGACATTCAAGGCATCTCTTTATTTTTAATCTAGCACCAGCACCAGGAATAATCTGCAATTTATTCAGTTAGTTTATGTCCAAATACCCAAAGACCTACTACAGAAAACAAATTTTATTATGCACTGAATGTGATTTCTGAAAAAATTGGGACTGTTACTTTTAGTTAAAGACATTGGAAATTTAAAGTTGAATTGATTCATTCATATTTTGTATTATTTGTTCTCTGCAGGTATTTTTACTACGTATGGGTGGAGTTAATAGGTTATATTTTACGACAGAAGTGAGTACACCTCTGTGCAATATCACTTAAATGTCAAATTATTCAAAATTGTATCACCTTATTACTTCTAAGTAGAACAGTAGGACATCTGCTCTTTTGTCAAATGAAAATCTAACAGTTTAGATCTTCTGTAAATGTCATCTCCCCAACACCTTTTGCACTCATGCAGCCTCATATCATCACACTCCGACCTCCGTGCTTCACTGTCAGAACTATGCATTCACTGTGGTAGTCCCGACGAGGTTTACATCACACATGCTGGATCACAGATGAGCCTTATCTGAGTCTTATCTGACCAAAGAACATGCTCCTAATTTTCATCAGGCTTTTTGTCGTGTCTTTTAACTAAATTTCACCTTGGAGTTTTGCTCTGAAGAACACAAGGGATTTTCAAGGGGTTGACATTATGCAATATCCTTCACACTGTCTGAGCTGTTACAGAAACTCAAATTTCCATTGATTAGCACAATGCCAAGTCTGAAGCACTTGCACTTCCATTTTTATATATTTTATTTTACTTTATTGGATTTATACTGTATTTTAATCCTTTTTTAATGTATGGCACTAACACGAAGGTGAGAGGGAAACGTCTTTTCAGTTCCTCTGTATGTCCTGGATATATAGAGACAATAATAATCTTCTATTCTATTCTATTCTATTCTATTCTATTCTATTCTGTCTGTTTCTCGAAGCTACATTGTGAAAGTAGTGCACGGTCTCAGCACTGCAGCTCTAATTAGTGATGCTATGGCTCGTTGTTTACCTCCTGATTACAGCTGCAATCAAGGTTCCTGTATCCTTTTTCATCTTTCTGAGGTCTAATTAGCAAAGACGATGATGGTTAACATGGTAAACATTTTCTGCTAAACATTCTTCCCTTTGTAAGTGTGTAAACATGGTGTTATTAACATTTACCTCAAAGCACTCCTTTCTGTTAAGTGTGCAGCCTCAAAGGGCTGCAAGTGTGAATGTAGTTTTACAGTTTGGAGTTCAGCATCTTGCTCCAATACTCTGACATATGGACAGGAGGAGGAGGAGGAGGAGGAGCTGGGGGTCGGAGCACTAACCCTTCAATTGATGGCCGTACCATTTGAGCTACGGCAGTTCTGATTATGAAAAATGGTCCGCAGGGAAAATGTAAAGCAGCGCAAATGTCACTCCTCCCTATGCTGTGGAAAAGCTAAGTGGCTCTGCTGTCTCACAGAGAAGATGTGCTTTCAGTGTTGTAAATGAACACACACATAGGCAATATTCTCCTTTGAGATGTAGCGCCTGATCAAATAAACTGCTGCGAATGATCTGCACAGAAATCAGTTTCCCACCACACTGTCAATAAACCCAGCCATGAAGATCAGAGACTGCTGGCTGATAGGAGGCGCCGAGCTCAGGGACAAAACTCTGCCAGTGCTTGTGTAAAATGAAGTTGGGAAATAAAAATTGAATGAAGTGGAGGGATCTGCATAAGCTCACACCAGCCTCCTTCAGTCCTTATTCATTACAGTCTCTTTCATCCTCGTCCTTTCTTCTCTCGCCTCTTCCCTTCACTTTACATGAATTAGCACTAATGAACCGGCAGACATCATCGCAGCTCCATTTTCAGCCAAAAGCACATCGTGACATCAGTGATTATAGCATTTGAAGCTGAACTGCAGCTGCATTTTAGCCAGTGAAGAGATCTTTCTTCACCTGTTAGACGTGAGGTGGGGATTTAATAGAGGAAATCATAAAAATGACTTTGTGTTTAGTGATGAATACAGACGTGCCTTTCTGAGTTATTCGGTTACCGTGACTTCTTTTGAAAGAAGACTAATGCTAGATTAGTCACTCTGTGAGGCTGCACTCAGATACAGCAATGATTAAGCAAAAACAAACATTCAGTGGTTAAAAAGAAGCATTGAGATACTTCACTTAAGTAAAATCAGTAATACAGCAACATAAAAATAGTCTATTTTATACATATTAGCAGCTAAATGCAGTTAAAGTAATAAAGTAAAAGTAGTGTTATGGTTCATTTGACTTATATGTTATTGTGTATGACATAATTAGATAGGGAAGGTGGAGCTAGCTTTATATACAGTTTTATTTGCAGGGACAGTCGATAAATTTGACTGGCTGTCACATGATTACTGAGATAGAGAAGTTATACACAAATCTGTTTTTTTATTTTTTTGACTTTTTCTCTCACCTTTGATTTTTAGTGAGATATTGGATCCTTAGAACATTTACTGAAATTAAACCATGTGAGAAGTTTGGACAGTAAAATAACTATTTGGTGGAGCTGTTAACAACATTTATAAAGATCTGAATTGTGACCCTGACTACACATTGCTTTTCGTAAGAAGCCACAAAGATTAGAAATCAGTGGTTTAACAATCTTTAACAATGTGTTGTATTTAAAAGCTCATAATATTATCCATTGTGTAACAATTTAATCTTAACAAGCAACTAGAGCTGTCAAATACATGTAGTGGACTAAAAAAGCACAATATTTCCCTCTGAAATGTAATGAAGAAGAAGTATAAAGTAGCATAAAATTACAAGCATCTTAAAAATGTGCTTAAGGGTAGTACTTGTGGGTATTGTAGTAAAAATTAGCACTTTAGTACTAAACACAAAGTACAGCTGAGGTAGATGGGAGTTACATTAGTCATGAAGTGCTTGTATTTGGTCATAAAGCCAAGTAGTGGACAAATACTGACCTCATACTTGTGCTAAAGGAAAAGCCAAAGGGGAGGGAGTGTTGGCAGTTCATACAATAGTTGTTGACACATTTTACTAAAATCAATCCTCACGTAAAAAGTGGAGGAAAAGGCTGAGAGTCACCAAGATCTGTGAATTTTAGCGGCAATATTAAGTGTGCATTCCAATATCCCTATACTTCCACACTATATAGTTGCCAGAAAAAAGATTTGGTATGTCCTAATACATAGTAAATCAAATGCAGGATCCCCAAAATACCAGCAAGTTCTATTACATCCGGTCGGATTTTGCAGTATGCAGGTCAGCAATGGCCAGAAAAGCAGGCTTTTCTGGCCATTCTGACCCACAATCCTCTGTGAAGTAGCCCCTTAAAAAGACTGAAGAACTGAAGAAGCCTCTTAGGTGAGAGGTGAAACATTTTCAAGAACCTTAAAGAGAACTACAGCTGCTTTTTACTGAAGCTCCTAAGACTGCAATGACCTGGAGGACTGAGAATCTACTCAGAGATGTTGAGATATTTTACAGAATGTGTGTCTTTAGGGAACCGCCATAGTCGGCAGAGAACATCCTCTGGAGACTATGAATGTTTGTACCAACTTTAATGGCAAACCATCTATAATTTATGTTTGTAAATGTAAATGGTCTGCACTTATATAGCGCCTTTTTCTACCTTAGATATCATATCTGTGACACAACTCAAGGCGCTTTACAATGTGTTTCGCATTCATCCATTCACACACCAATGGCGACGGAGCTGCCATGCAAGGCGCTAATCTGCCATTGGGAGCAACTTCGGGTTCAGTGTCTTGCCCAAGGACACTTCGGCATGTGGGGGTGGACCAGGGATCGAACCGCCAACCTTGCCATCAGTGGACAACCCACTCTACCACCTGAGCCACAGCCGCCCTAATAGTCTGTCATTAAGGATATAAAGTTTCATTCACATCTGATCATGTACAGTGGAGTTATGAGCATTTAATTTTTCATGGCCAAATGCTCAAAATGGCCGGGCTGTCGTGCCCACACCGTGTGACGCAGCTACGAGATTTGAGGGGAGGATGCAGATGTGTTTGTCTCGGGATACTATACATGTGTACCAAATTTCATGTTTGTACAATAAAGCAGTGATTTTATATGAGTATTTGAATATTTCTAGGGGGCGCTGTGGAGCTGTTTGACCACACCCATTCCTGAATTGTATATCAAACATTAGTTTTTGAGATTTCTGTGGAAAGTTTGGTGATATTACATGGATCCCTTC
>OMNN01067222.1:3055-13749 GCA_900302755.1 Chromis chromis
TTTATGTTCATTTTGCATCTGGTTTTCATTGGTTTTGCATCTCTTTAAGGTCTTTTTGATTGTCTTTTGCTGTTTTGTAGCTCTTTGCTGTTGTTTTGTTCCTGTTCCTGATCTAAAACATGCAGGATAGGGGCCCTCAAAGACCAGGATTGGGCACCCTTGATCTAAAACATGCAGGATAGGGGCCCTCGAGGACCAGGATCGGGCACCCCTGATCTAAACCATGCAGGATAGGGGCCCTCGAGGACCAGGATTGTCCACCCCTGATCTAAAACATGCAGGATAGTGGCCCTCGAGGACCAGGATTGGGCACCCCTGCTGCGTGATTGGTGGTGAAAGTTTCCCCTGGGCTGTATCTCTTATTAAAACCCAACCTGTCATTAGTTTTATGAGGCAAATCCAATTAAGAATTAAAATAATAAGATTATAGTTGTGCTTCAATTCAGTTGCTCAGTTTTTAGAGTATTATCTGACTGACTAAATGTTATCAGGTTGTTGTTTACTCTCTACTTTACAGTTTAGATGAGGCAGAAGACAAGAAACCTTTTCCTAAACCTCCTGAAAGTCTTCTATCCACAGAGCAGAGCCTCGTTCAGGTTGGACTTGTAGCTGAGGAGCTGCTTCCGACTGAATCTGTGGAGGTTTTTCCAGGTGAAAATTTAAAAAAAAAAACAGCCCAGGGCTTAAAGAGTTTAATTAACATTTTCCTCACTGCGTTGATAGAAAATATATTCCGGTTGCAATTATGTTATCTTCAAAACATATTTCCTGCTGCAATTTAGTTGTATAGGAACTTAATTTCTGGGGCTGCGTAGCTTTAATGGTGCATTCAGTTTAATCTTGACCCCCAAACGTCTCTTTTTTGGCTTTACTTTGGGCTCTTTTCTTGTAAAGGTAAGTGCTGTAAACATTCAGAAGCATCTATATATGCAAAAGTACACATCAAATAGCGCTTCTTGTGCAACTTGTGGATTCGACTAAACTGCATGGAGAAGAGGTAATATTCTGTGTATCAAAGGGTTTAATTAACATTTTCCTCACTGTGTTGATAGAAAATATGTGACGGTTGCAATTCTGTCATCTTCAAAACATAATTCCTTCTGCGATTTAGTTGTATAGGAACTTGATTTTTTAGCTTTAGTGGAGAATTCAGTTTAATCTTGACCCTAAAAGTCCTTTTTTGGGTTTGTATTTTCCTTTTTTTGTAAAGGTAAGTACTTAAAATATTTACCAGGATGCTGTAAACACTACTAAACCAACTAAATAGAGGCAAAATGAACAAGAACAGATGCAAAACTGTAACGGACACAAAAAAACAGCCAAGAGTGCAAAAATGACGACAAAAGGGCGAGAAAACGATGCAAACCAATGGAAAATAAATGTAAAATGCATACAAATAGATGCAAAACTACTGGAAAGACACACAAATTGAGCAGAAAGACTAAAAGAGATGTTAAATGAACTCAAACAGATGTAAAACCTTTGCAAAAACCACTACAAAGAGCCACCCATGCATCTGAATTATGTTTTTACAGAGGATATTTGCCATAAAGCCGTAAAACAGTGGTAAAAACAGACATAAAGACCAGAAAGATTCAAAACTGACTTTTAAAAAAAGGTGAAAAATTAACAGAAACAGATGTAAAACTATGTCAAACAGACACAAAACAACAGTAAAGAGCACCAAAAACAGTGACAAAGAGTCAAAAGTGCCAGAAAATGATGCAAACCAATGAAAAATAAATGTAAAATGAAAACAAATAGATGTAAAACTACAGCAAACACATGTAAAAATTACTCAAAACCACTTAAAAAACCCACAGAATTATGTTTTTTATGTGAAAAATTTCACGTTAAATAGAGTACAGCATCTTGTGCACCTTGTAAATATGATAGAACTGCATGGAGGTGAAGTCATAGTGTGTATCTTTGCTGTATGTGATCTGTGCTGTGTACATTTTAACCTGAAATAAAAACTACGAGAGCCTGTGAGCTGATTAATGTTCTTAATTTAACAGCTATAGCAGAAGAAATGTGACTGTTTCAAGCAGTAGTTAATATTTCTTTCTGTTAGGTTAATCAAACAACAACAAAGAGGCATAAAATGGCAGTAAAGACTGGCATAAAGACCAGAAATAGATTAAAAACTGACTAAAAAAGGTGCAAAATGAACACAAACAGATGTAAAACGACAGCAAAGATACAAAAAATGACCAGAAAGAGACTAAAAGAGAGGGAAAACGAACATAAACAGATGCAAAACAACACTAAAGAGCACAAAAAACAGTGACTAAAGAATCAAAAGGGCCAGAAACGATGCAAACCAATGAAAACTAAAAGTAAAATGAAGAAAAAATAGATGCAAAACTACGGGAAAGATACAAAATTAACACAAACACATGTAAAACCTTCGCAAAAATGACTCAAAACCACTAAAAAACCCCACTGAATTATGTTTTTTTTATGTGCAAAAGTACACATTAAATAGAGTACAGCATCTTGTGCACCTTGTAAATATGACAGAACTGCATGTAGATGAAGTAATACTGTGTATTGAGTCAAAACTGACTAAAAAAGATGCAAAATTAACACAAACAGGTGTAAAACAACAGTAAAGATACCAACAATGACCAGAAAGAGACTAAAAGAGAGGGAAAACTAACACAAATAGATGCAAAACAACAGTAAAGAGCGCAAAAAACAGCAACAAAAGAGTCAAAAGGGCCAGAAAATGATGCAAACCAATGGAAAATAAATGTAAAATTAATAAAAAAAATAGATGCAAAACTACTAGAAAGATTCAAACTGACTGTAAGAAATACAAAATTAACACAAACACATGTAAAACCTCCGCAAAAATTACTCAAAACCACTAAAAAACCCCACAGAATTATGTTTTTTATGTGCAAAAGTACACGTTAAATAGAGTACAGCATCTTGTGTACTTTGTAAATATGACAGAACTGCATGTAGATTAAGTAATACTGTGTGTATTGAGTCAAAACTAACTAAAAAAGGTGCAAAATTAACACAAACAGATGTAAAACGACAGCAAAGATACACAAAATGACCAGAAAGAGACTAAAACAGAGGGAAATTAAGAAAAAGAGACACAAAACAACACTAAAGAGCACAAAAAACAGCAACAAAAGAGTCAAAAGGGCAAGAAAACAATGCAAACCAATGGAAATTAAATGTAAAATGAATAAAAATAGATGCAAAACTACTGGAAAGATACAAAATTAACACAAACACATGTAAAACCTTCGCAAAAATTACTCAAAACCACTAAAAAAAAACACAGAATTATGTTTTTTATGTGCAAAAATACACGTTACAGCATCTTGTGAACCTTGTAAATATGACAGAACTGCATGTAGATGAAGTAATACTGTGTGTATTGAGCCAAAAGTGACTAAAAAAGATGCAAAATTAACACAAACGGACACAAAACAACACTAAAGAGCGTAAAAAACAGCAACAAAAGAGTCAAATGGGCCAGAAAACAATGTAAACCAATGAAAAATAAATGTAAAATTAATAAAAATAGATGCAAAACTACTGGAAAGATACAAAATTAACACAACACATGTAAAACCTTCGCAAAAATGACTCAAAAACACACAAAAAAAACACATAATTATGTTTTTTATGTGCAAAAGTACACATTAAATAGAGTACAGCATCTTGTAAATATGATAGAACTGCATGTAGATGAAGTAATACTGTATATCTGTGCTGTATGTGATCTTTTCTGTGTACATTTTCACCTGAAATAAAAAAAAATAAAAGAACCCATAGCCCCGTTTTCATGTGAGCTGATTAATGTTCCGCGCTCTGCATATTCCACCCCATTGTACATCTCAGCCAGACTCCAACTGTGGCAATCAATTCAATCAGCGGTGCTTATGAACCCATTACAATCTAGCTGAGAGCAGACGGGGGCTGCATCCTTCCACTGGCCTCCGAGTAATTACTGTTTAGTCAAAGCCGAGAGAGGATGGAAGGGAAGGGAGCCGGCTGACGGATGGACGGGCCCACTAATAGAACACATCCCTAATGACTCGCATGTGACTGTGAATATGCATTAACGCCGATTGGGGCGGCGGGAGGGGGGCGGTTTTTGGGATGTTTACACCCCCCCTGACCCCCAACCACCCTCTGAGGACGCTATAGCAGGTTGCCAATCTCTTTCTGGTCGTTTAAAATGTGATACAAGCACCAAACTCCTCCAAATACTCCTTTTTGAAAAGATACGCTGGCCACCTGAAATTCAAGATGGCTGCCTTTTTTTTTCAAGATGGCCGCCATAACAAATATCGAAGTATTACTTTTCGCAATAAATATACACAGACTTGCCCAATATGGATGATTCTGGTACCGAATCATACATTTTAGACCATGCAGAATCTGGTTTTTGGACTTCTGAATCACTAAGAAGCTTATTTTTACCTTATTTGGGACTTCGGATCAAAATTACGGAATATAGGGCTTTTTTTTTTCAAGATGGCCGCCATAATAAATACCTAAGTATTACTTTTCACAATAAATATACACAGACTTGCCCAATATGGATGATTCTGGTACCAAATCATACATTTTAGACCATGCAGAATCTGATTTTTGGATTTCTGAATCACTAAGAAGCTTATTTTTACCTTATTTGGGACTTCAGATCAAAAAATAGGGCTATGGGAACATAAGGCTGTGGGAACATAGGGCTTGAACTGTGGTTAACCTACATAACGCTATAGAAATTAAACTCCTTGACAAAGTGACACAGCACAGAGCTTCTGAAGTAACTCCTTTTCTTCTTTCTGACTTTGGCAGTAGCTGTGAATTTTATGAAAATACAATCGAATTATTGCACAACCGTCGTCTTTAACTCCTGTTTTGAGGAGTCACGGATATAAAATCAGGAATTTAGTCACTATTTCATGCTTGTTTCATTGTCTGACAACAGAAACAGAAAAACAAGTAAATAAGAACAGCTTTATAAGGAATTCTGCTGTATTAAAATACAGTATAAGTGAGCACAGGGAGCAGGAGCACCTGAAATTCAAGATGGCTGCCATTTTTTCAAGATGGCCGCCATAATAAATACCTAAATATTACTTTTCGCAATAAATATACACAGACTTGCCCAATATGGATGATTCTGGTAACGAATCCTACATTTTAGACCATGTAGAATCTGGTTTTTGGACTTCTGGATCACTAAGAAGCTTATTTTTTACCTTATTTTGGACTTGAACTGTGGTTAACCAACATAATGCTATAGTAGTGCAGCAGGTCTTAGGGTTAGAGGTAGATGTACATGTATCACACTTAATGAAATGTTTCATATCATTGCAGATGCCGTATTCCCTGTTAATTTTTCACTGTTTTGGGCTAGGAATGGTAGAAAGAAGCTCCAAAGAGATCTTGGAGTTGTATTTTTGGATTCCTCATACTTGAGAACCTGCTTTTTAACACCAAGATCAACTAAATCGGTTCCTGTAGTGAGAATCTGTGGTAAAATAGGCAATTTATACGCTAAAAATGAGAATTTCAGGTGGCCAGTGTATTTTTCAATAACCCCTAAGGAGGATTTGTGCCAAGTTTGATGCTTGTATCACATTTTGAAAGATAGTTTCACTTATGTGCTGCACTAGAGGGCCTCGAGGGTGTAATATGTGTAAATTCGGCCCACCATCACCCCCTCGAGCATAATTACAGGATCTAGTAAATTAAAAAACGGGGGTTTAACTGAGCCCTGCGAGTGAAATTTGACATCATGCGTCTGAACTGTTGACCTCCAGGATGACCAGCAAGTGATTCGGTGTCACATGGGAGGGCAGCGATGAGGTGTTTTTTATTGTTTACCGCTTGTTTTTCAGCCCTTCAGCATCCTTCTTTTTCTTTAAATTCCCCCTCAGGCTGCTTCAAGGCTGCAAAAAATCTCATTCACATCGTCCATATTGGTCTTTATCCATGAAATCCTGCTCATATGTTCGTCTGCGGATCAGCGAGGTCGCGGAGGTTAAGTGGTTGGCAGCAAAATTTACACTTGTTTACATGTTTTTATCCCGTTTGTGCTGCAAGGACACGCAACCATTTACGCATTTATAGCTCCCACTCCTTAACCAACCTTGACCCGATGTCCACGGAAAAAAGTTAAATTAGCGTATCAGATTCTGGCAGGATTCTCAACAGGCTCTAAATTTATGTTTTAAAAAAAAAAACCTCTTTCACAGCCCAACATGTGATGAATGACACTGATGAATTGTTGTGTTTCAAAGTGGGAAGAACTGATAGGAATATTAGAGCTCAGTGAAATATTTTAGGACCAACAATGTGTCAGTTTCTCAGCTCAAGAAGAGACGAACTGTGTTATAATAAACATGGATTAACCCAAAGCAGTGTCTGTGTGTTTATTGCTCCATTTTTCCCTCACTGTGGACTCATAATGTACACCGATCAGCCACAATATCATGACCACTGACAAGTGAAGTGAATAACATTGATCATATTGGTACTATGTGGTGTTCTGATGGAAAACCTTGATGAGACTTAGACACCCAAATAAACATTGTCCCAGAACAAACACACTCCCTCATGCAAGTGGAAATCCCAAATGTCACTGGAGGAAAATGCCCCCCCACCACATGGCAACAACATCAACCAATCAGGAACATCTTGAGGAACATGACAATGGCCCAAGTGTAAAACCAGGCTAAACCCAGTCTAAAACCAGTCCAAACCCAGTCCAAAACCGGTCCAAAACCAGTCTAAAACCAGGCTAAACTAGTCTAAAACCAGTCCAGACCCAGTCCAAAACCAGTCTAAAACCAGGTCCAAAACCAAATCCCACATGGCAACAACATCAACCAATCAGGAACATCTGGAGGAACATGACAATGGCCCAAGTGTAAAACCAGTCCAAAACCAGTCTAAAACCAGTCCAAACCCAGTCCAAACCCAGTCCAAAACCAGTCCAAACCCAGTCCAAAACCAGTCCAAAACCAGTCCAAACCCAGTCCAAACCCAGTCTAAAACCAGGCTAAACTAGTCTAAAACCAGTCCAGACCCAGTCTAAAACCAGGTCTAAAACCAGGTCCAAAACCAAATCCCACATGGCAACAACATCAACCAATCAGGAACATCTTGAGGAACATGACAATGGCCCAAGATGTTGATTTGACCTCCAAACTTCCTAGACCCCATTCTGATCAAGCATCAACAGGATGCAGTGGAACAAGTTGGATTGACAGATTGACCTCTCACTTTCCCACCTCGACCTCTTGCCAGTCCGAGGACTTGAACCGGCGACCCAGTTGGCTTCACAAACCAGTAGGCCACCACTCCCCCTAAATATTCTGTATCCTTTAATTCCTCGTGTGCAGCTAACAAGAAGCTTCCAGGACGTCATAATAGAAGCAGCTCTGTACAGTCATATACAATAATAAGTTGTGCTGTAACACGCAAGTCAATGTTGAGGGTTAAGGTTGTGGTGTGTTTACTTTTTTGCAGTTTAGGACCCAGGTTAGGTTCCCCACTGGGACATTAGAGGATTTAAATTCTCCCTATTATAAATTGTGTTGAAATATGGTCTAAAAAGTATGAATGTTCAGTTGCCATTTTTAAAATACTTGGTTGCCTGTTCTGATCATCTTCTCAATGGAAAACATGCTCCCCAGGGGTGCCCGTTTAATTCAGAGCAAATTGATTCAAATAATCATGATAAAAGCATTTCTGTGAAGCAATAACAGCCTTTTTCTATGGCACTGATGCACGGATTTACACAGAAAAGCTTATTGCTGAAATCCACTGCAACACATGTAACGATGGCAAAATATTTAAAAATTATGAGTTTGCTTTTAAATTTACAGCTCTACAGACAACATACTGGAGCTGGAATGCACTGACTCCACATTATGGTATAATAATTGATCGATTTTTAATCAGAATTGCAATTTTAAATCATGCAAATTTCAAATCAGGAGTATATATGAGGTGTTAAATACCAGCTGTAATTCAATTTTATTTAGTTTGAGCATACTGAAACTGGTTTAATCATGCACCATAAGGTTCGACTCATTATTTAACAGCTACAGCTCTTATATTTTACAGAGTTTAAACTGTTTGGTCAATGATTTTACAAATTTATGCTGAATATATGACTTGGAAATCGCAAAATCTGTCGGAAAAATCTCAATTTTACAATAAATACTGGAGAAAGGTTTGATTAAGTTGTGATTAACATGTGGTTTTGGCTAAAACAGCACTTATTTAAGTGGTTTTGTTGCGGTTTAAATGACTTTGACAGTTTCAAAAAAAATAAATTCACAAAAGAAACATACGAGGATATGACATCTAATATCTACTATTGTTTGTATATTCTGCATTTGAAAGCTGTGTATAAATTCCAGTCAGTACCGTGATGGTGAAGTATTCTCCAGCCTCTTTCTGCCCTCTGCTGTCCACAAGCTGTAAAACAAATCAGCCCAATAAATTGGATCATATAATCTGTACAGTACAAACTGCATGTTCCAGCATAATCACTGATAAACTCATGTATTTATTCCACGCTGTGACCAGAACACATTAAGACGCTCCATTAATTTGCTCTAATAGCCCATAAATATGAATCACAATCACTTTATTCTCCATGTTTCTGGATGCGTATATTTTACTTCCTTCAATAAAACATACAACATACTCTTCGTAGATGAATTATTGACCTTAAATTAATATTTTCAATCAAGAAAATGTCAATGTCAATTAAGAAAAAGGAACAATGGGCCGACCTACCTGTTACATGGGCCTTGTCCGACGAAAGAAAAGATCAGCCAGGCCTCACTGGAGTCCACCTGTGGTAAACTAAAATAACTGAACATACTATAGAAAGGCACACTTCTGTATATATCACAACGCACAACCATGATGTCTAAGAATTCTCCATGATAAAACGGTGGTGCGACACAGATTAGGGCAAGAAACATTATGAAAACTGCACTTATGACTAAATGCAAAATCCAAATCACAGTAGCTGCATTTTTATTTTAAATGCATCACAACATATTATTTTCGTCAAGCAATATGGTGCTACGGACATGCCCAGACCTACAAATCATATTCTGCAGATTTAAGGGAATATGCTTGTTTGGTACAGACCGCAGAAGGAATTAGATCATCGTTTTAGTATGCAAAAGTTACCACCCACTAAAATCATGACTCATATCACAATATCTGTCAAAATAATTGCTCCAGAACTCCAAACACTGCAAATACTATCCCTGCAGTGAAGCATGGTGGTGGCAGCATCATGCTTGACTGTAGCATGATGCTGAGTTGTCATCAATTTGTGACGGTGGAAAACTTGTATCGCAACATTTGTCAAAATAATTGCTCCGGAACTCCAAACACTCTGTGAATACCATTCCTACAGTGAAGCATGGTGGTGGCAGCATCATGCTTGACTGTAGCATGGTGCTGAGTTATCATTTTATTCAAAAAGTTAGTTATTATTTATTCAAAAATAATTGCAATATGATTGTTTTTTGTATATTCTTCAATGCAAGGCTAAAAAACCATTTATAAAGCTCCCAGTTAGAACCGCTAGGACTCTTCATAAGGGCAGCAGACCAGCCAAATTGAGTAACAGAGAGGACGTCTATAATCCAAAGTCTTTCTTACCACCTCAGTAGTGCTTCATCAATCAAATCTTCATGGTAGAGCTGCTGGACGGAAAACACTGAGTAAAATGACACAAGACTGCTACTGCTTAAAGATTTTTAAATGCCATTTAAATCAAAACTCTTGGTACAGAATTCCCTCTGCGAATACCACCCCTGCAGTGAAGCATGGTGGTGGCAGCATCATGCTTGAATGTAGCATGATGCTGAGTTGTCATCATTTTATTTTATTTGTGACGGTGGAAAACTTGCATTGCAAAATTTGTCAAAAATAACTCCATTATGATTTTGTTTGCACATCGTTCAATAAACCATTTATAAAATTTGAACCGCTAAGACTCTTCATAAGGGCAGCAGTCCAGCCAAATTGAGTAAGAGAGGAGGGCTTTAATCCAAGGTTTTTCTTACCATCACAGTAGTGCTTCATCAATCAAATCTTCATAGTAGAGCTGCTGGATGGAAAACACTGAGTAAAATGACACAAGACTGCTACTGCTTGAAGATTTTTAAATGCCATTTAAATCTAAACTCTTGGTACAGAATTCCAAACACTCTGCGAATACCACTCCTGCAGTGAAGCATGGTGGTGGCAGCATCATGCTTCACTGTAGCATGATGCTGCCATATCATCATTTTGAAAATGCAAAAGGATCTGAATAGTTTCCTAAAGATGATTGTGTATCGTTACCCACTCTAGATCTATGAGACGTTATATTAACCTCTTGACGCAAACTACACCAACAAAAACTTCCACTCTTATTGTGAGGCCTAATATTTGTTTTGAAGTACCCTGATGCTGTTGATGCAGCCACAGTTAGAGTACAAATACACGAAGTAGCAGATTGTTCCCTTTAAGGCCTGATGATGATGATGATTATGATGAAGACACAGTTCATGTTAGTGATATAGAAACAGGAGACTGATCTCCCAGCTTGTCTCCACACTTCCATGACAGGAACCATCACAATATCACCTCAACGCCGTCTCACTATGAGACACCAACACATTTATAAGTGT
>OMNN01067332.1:6638-22340 GCA_900302755.1 Chromis chromis
CCCCCCCCATTAATCTCACTTTCATAACCACGAAATCTGTATCAGGGGTTTCAGATCGGATGCCAAACATCAGAATCTCTTTGGGGAGTGACAGGTGAAATCTGTTTTATCTAAACCTCTGAGAACTAAAATCTGCTGTTCTCTTTGCACTTGAAGTTTTGTGGTGTCCGCACGCCAAGATCTAAAGAGCTGAAAACACCCTACAGCGGCGCATCATATGAAGCATGTCAAGTGCCTCCCCAAGCACCAATAGGAAGCATCACACTGCATCAACAAGGGAAAAAATGTCAAAATGTTTTCAACAACATGCAGATTTTAGCCTGAAATCATGTGTGGATGCCCTAAGCTTGGTTTCTCACCTGCAGAGTTGAACTCCAGAACTATGACTTGACACGCAATATCTTTTGTTGCCATTGTCTTTGTAATGATGGGATTGTGGGTTGTGTAGCTCGGGATATTTCTCAACTTCAACAACTAGTTTCTCCTTATCCATTGTTCTACACAGAAGAAAGACAGCAGGAGTTGAGGAGAGAGAGCTGTCACGAGAGCAGAGGAGAAAAACTCCTACAGGAGTTGGTACAAGCAGGGAGTGAGTGGAAAAAAATGTTTTTTTAGAAGCTGGAAATAGGACAGTGGCGTGAAGTGTCACACTTAACCACTTAGCTGCCACTAATGTTGGGTTGTTTGTAGAAAATGATACGGGCAGCTGTTCGGCAGTATATTTTGGCCATCAAATGTTTTGTGGATGGCTATTAGTCTAGAAAGGGATTTAAAAAGACATTTAGAAGGTGTTTGAAATGAGTAATCTAACTGTGAAGAAAATCATTTACAAGTGGTGTAGATTTCAAATGTTTGTCCAGGTTTGGATGCCCCTCCAAATTTAGGATCTGCAGCTAACTGTGCAACTGGTATCAAAGTGCTGCATCTACAGTCAGAAAGAAGTTACACAAATCTGACCTGCAGAGGAAGCATGCCAAGAAAGAGCCTTTGCTGTCCAAAAAGAACAATTCGAGTTAAACTAGTTTGCCAGTGATCGTACAAACAAAGACCAGGCCTTCTGGAATGATTTACTCTGGATAGATGAATCAAAGATAAGTTGTTTTGCCAGTAACAGTAGACATGCTAGGTGTGGACCAAATGCAGCTTTTCAAGCGAAGATACTCATACCAACCGTGAAGCATGTTGGTATCATGGTTTGAGATCTGCCTCAGGACTGTGAATTCTGTGTTGTATCAAAGATTGCTTGAAGATAAGGTGAGATTATCTGTCCGAAAGTTGAAGTTGAACTGGAGGTGGGCAAGATAATGATTCCAAGCAAACAAATAACAAATGCACCAGGGAAAGACTCAAAACAGAAATGGAGGGTTATTGAATGGCTGTGTCAAAGCCCAGAAATGAATTCCATTGAAATGTGGTGTAGGGATTTGAAACAGGCCGTACATGCAAGGAAACCGTCCAACATCTTGCAGCTAATGAAATTTTGCAAGGAAAGTTGTTGAAAAAATTTCAGCAGTCAGTGTCAGAGAGATTCATGTAAATGCAATACGCCACACATTATGTGGCATATATTGATACTTTTGTCAAATGAATGATTGAAAGGTCTTATTTTTCTTATGGTTGTGTTTGAGCATGCCGCTGTTATCCATAGGCACAATTTCAAAGAGGATCAAATGTTTGCTTGTCTAAACATGTCAAAAAAGCAAATAATTTCTGTTTAATATTCTCACGACTGTATTGGTTGGTACAACGATGGCACAGTTGAACCATTTATTGTTGTTGCAAAGAGCAAATGCTCACACTGTTTATTCATCCTCTAAATAAAAACCACAACAGTTAGAGGTGTCAATGTACTGTAGTCGTCTTTTAAGAATTAGTTTGAAATAATATCTTTATATATTAATAAATGCAATACATTGGCATAATATTTGAAATAATTGAAAATGTGTTATTATAAAATGAGCTACAGATGTAAACAAACTTCTATCAGCATCAGACACTTTAGATATTGTTGTCATCTGATGCTAGTCTAGTACTAAAATACCTGTTAATCAAACTGAAAACAATAGCTGTGTTTTTGTTCATATTTGGATGTTGGATTGTGCCTTTAAACAAAACCGACAGCAGGGTCCAGTTCTAAGAAGCACGTTATCTGGAAAACTGCCAATTTAAACCCAGGACCCCATAAAATCTGGAACATGGACTGATGTACAAAGACCTGTGCTCAGTACATTTTCCAGAAAGTTCAATAATCCCCCCTCTTGGAACAGACTTTTGTTCCATAGTACACTGGTCATGTCATATTAACGTCACTGGAACCGCAAATTGTTTTTTTAAAAGTCTTTTTTTGTAAAAGTTAAAGAATTTAGATCTGTATTAATTACTGAGCTGTGGAAGTGCTGGTAGGAGGACTAGGGGGGTCACTTTTAGATGCTTTTGTTTTCCCACCAGTCTTAATGCTAAGCTAAGTTGGTTGCTTTTCGCAAAAAAAGTGATAACAATGTTCTTCTAACTCTTGACAAGAAAACCGAATACTGAGTATATTCACCAAAATGTTGACTATTTTCCTTTAACAACCATCTAAAAGAACAGTACGTCAGTGAAATGATAAGGACCCTGGCCAAGAGACTGAATCAACACTGAAAACAGATATCAGCTGTCTGTGCACACTAAGTCCAAACACAGCATCAACTGTCAGTGGACGGACAGACACAGATAAAGAAAATGGTTTACATTACAGCTGATGCCAAATATCATCTTTAAACAGAGAGAAGCATCAGTCTCCCTTCATAGGCGACCAGCTGTTTACTGTTTCACATTTAAATCATCTACCACCACCTCAAGGCGTAGACGTAATGAAGAGAGTGTCCAGTTTGTGAACCTCAGAGTCGAGTATCTGCTTTTTGCAGATGATGTCGTTCTGTTCATCAGACTATGTCAGTCTATGCTCCAATGCTTCACCTGCTCTGGGTAATGACCAAAAGAATATATAAGTGGCCAAAAGGTGTTTCCTCTGTAGGGTGGCTGGGCTCATCCTTGCATATAAGGTGAGGAGCTTGGACATCCAGAGAGAGCTCAGAGCAGAGATGCTGCTTCTTTGAGTCAAATGGACACTGGTGAGGTGGTTTGGGCATCTGATAAGGATGCTTCCTGGGCGACATCCTTTGGAGATTTTTTTGGGCATGTCAAACTGGGAAGAAACCCCAGGGCAGACCTAGAACTGGAGGGATTACAGATCTCATCTGGCCTGAGAACACCTTGGGATCCCTGAGGAGGGATTGGAAAGCGTTGCTGGGAAGAGGGACATCTGGAATGACCTTTTGTCCTGCTGCCACCACGACCCAATCCCAGATGACAGGAAGAGAATGGATGGACGTTTAAATTGCATAGGGTTAAACTGAGATACCTGAGGCCTGAACGATGAATCAAGTTCAACATACACTAGGTATTCTTTTGTTATCTGCCTAGCAACTGCAATCACACCAATAAGGTCACACAACGCTGGTTATCATCTTGGTAAGTCAACCCAAGGTTTCCAAATCTAGTTTTGGGTTAGGGTGTTGGCGCCAGATGACTGAACATAAACAGGTCTGGGGCCATATAATTCTCACAAGACCAACATGAGAAATTAGAAAATATAATACAGACTAAAAGCAACATTCTTGCTGCAGCCAAAGCCAGGTGGGAAAGCTGGCAAAAAGCTACCAACTGTAAGAATGTGTAAGTTAATAGGCTTATCAGTGTCACAGCCCCAACATTAAGGCATGAGTAGATCTGACTATAGTTACAGTCGTGTATAACTTTAAATGAACTACTTGCTTAGATGTAGCCTATTCTTAAGGCTCTTAAAACTATTTTATGTTTTTCACCTGCACCCCTGGTGGTGTTAAACAGTGTTGGGACCAAGTGAAGAACTAATATAAAAGCATAATTCAAACCAATAAGTAGGTTTACTGCAAATCTTATAAGGTTAACAAGTACAAGGCTTTAGTGCTTTAATCAATCTCTGATTTAGGATTATATTGCTACACAAAGACCTAAGGAATGAAAAAATGGCATTGGAAATCCTTGCAGTCAACAGTGGAAAAAATGAAGCTAGGAAGGCTGGAGTTCCCTCCACTGAGAACCAATATCTTGCAATATGCTCCTGCTGTATTTCCACAATACAGGCTAACATTACCTACAAGTTCTAATAATGTTTTACAGAGAACGTTTTTAGTTTAACGTTCAAAAACATTTTAAGGACACTTATAATTTCCAATAATGTTCCTATGAGGTTAAAAGTCAACTAAGACATAAACTGCAACATTCAGAGGATATTTGGAGAAAGTTGCCAGCGCCACAGATTCTGTTCTATAATAACAATGGAAGAACGTTCTTGAACCAACATTCAAAATGTTTTCAAGATGCTTTTGAGTCCTCCGAACATTCCTGCGATGTGATGTATTAACAAAGGTGGAACATTTTGTCTGCAATGTTCTGAGGATGTTTTGGGGATGTTGCTTAGGGTGCAATCTGTTATTAAACATTACCACAGTGTTACATGATAACAAAGTTAGGACGTTCTCAACGCAACATTTGGATAATGTTTTAAGAACAGTTGTGCGTAATGATCTGACAATGTCTTTGGAGAATGCTATTCTACCTTTAAACAGAACATTCTGGGAATTGTTATCTTGAACTTAATCTTTGCCGGTGCCCTGAAATCTAGGATTAAACCTGAAGTTACGTCGCTAAAACCCAAATCCTGTTTTATAGTACAGACCTCTGGAGATGTGGCTGAAGTTCTGTAAAAAGCTGTTAAACTAACATTGAGGCTTTTTTTGTTTTTGTCAAATAACCATACAAGGCTTCCGAAACACTCTCTGCTTGCATTGCAGCAAGCTTCACATTCTGCTGCTGCTTTTTATGGTACATCTGGCTAAAGCTCGATACTCAGAAGTTACAGTTAATGAAAACAGGCTTTACTGAGTGTCCAGACAGTGACTAAAGAGGCTGTGGTTTCTTCTATGCAGCGGGCACATGACATTAAAGGCATTGAGATACTCCATCACCATGAAGTGAGTCACCAAAGCAACAACCAGTGGTATGTTGGTTAGTGTCAGGGCACAGCAGCTCCATGTTTTCTCTCTCAGACTTGTTGGGTTCTTGTACAGAGCGTTGTCTCTCTTTGGAAAATGGGTCAACAGATTTGCCAAAACAAACACTGAAGGTAATTATGACCAGAAAACACACTGAAAAAAATACAGGAGTGCCAAAAGGTTGATAGAGATATGCAGGCAGCAGCCACAACAATGACAGTTATAGATCATCACCTGATGTTACGTGGAACCCACTGGAAGACATTCCTGCTCTTACTAACCTTCCAGGCATTTCAGTGAAACATGACAGGACAGAGGATGATGTGACACTAAATATTTCTGTGTGTGTGATCCAATTTCTCTGACATGGTTAAGAACAAAATGAGCGGACAGGGAAACAAAGTTGATGTTGTTTCATGGTCCAACAAATACAGATGCGTCATTAAAGCTCAGGAGTGCTTTTGGCATTAATGAATTACTACTACTCACAATCCGACAAGTATACTGCAGAGAGGCTTTACTTGGTGTTGAAAGACTGGATTACTAACGAACAATGTGACGTGCATCAACACATGTAACAACAAATCAGGAGACAGACAAGAAATCTGTTTAAACCTGTAACATATTTCTTACTTGGATTTCTAGTTAAGCCAAAAACTCTTAACTTTGCATATTTATCCTCAAACCCTTCACTTTAGAGGGAGCAGTGTTGAGGTAAATGAAAGTCTGTTAAATGAGAGCGACAAGGCCTTAAGAGGCAAAGCAAATATAATAAGTTGTCAAATTATTTAGCAGAACAAAAAAAAAAAAAAAAAAAAAAGTTCCCCAGGGCTGCATGTAGGTGCAGTTTTTACATTTTTCATGCTTTTTAATATGAACTCTCATCGTGACAGGAGTTAGATCAAACAATAAGTTGCTTTGAGTGCAGGTATCAGTTTCACCAAAGCGTGTGCAGATTATACAGTTGACTTGCAAATTGAAGATAATTAGAGTCCTACAGAGATTCCACGTGCTCGTGCACAGGTCACACGGTTGAAATTGGTTTGGAATTGTACGAAATCAAAACTAAACAGGAATTTAAATCATCTCATGCAAATCAAAGCTTGCACGTTGCCAGTTCTGCAAAACAGGAAATTACGGTTGCCAAAATCTCCTAACCGCAGTGCCTATGTTGGTTAAAATGATAGACCAAAAAGCAACAGTTTCTACAAATAACAAGTGAATTTATTTTTCCAAAAACATATTTACATTATGTACAGACACACCCCGAAAATAAGCCACATACAGTAACACTATGCACAAAAACTCAGAATGATTGTATGCAGTGAGATCAGGTATCTCCTTCAGTGTATCAGGTAATCTCTCTGAGCAGAAAGGCACACTTCTTGGTCACAACAAACACACATACACACACACACAAGCACGCACACACACACTAACATACACACAAAATACTGCATCTGGAAGAAGTTCATTCAACATATGCTTCATTATGGGATGTGTTCTGATAAATAACGTTGGTCTTGCAGTGCTTCCATTTTCTTTTTTCTTTTCTTCCATAAATAAAAAATATATTTTAAAATATACAGTACAGCGACTACAATTGCTGGTGTGTGTCCTCTGGCACAGATCTGTATTCTACTTCACAAGTCCACACAAAGGAACGTTCTGTGACTCCTCAGGCCATCTCAACATATCTGAGGGGCTGCCCCTGCAGCCGCCGCTTGCAGCCTGCGCACCATTTTGCAGCTGTCTTGCTTGCAGGACAGACCCCCATACTCCTCGGTTTCCCGGAACCACCGGAAACAGAAAAGCCCCTTCCCACCGTGCGCTGATCAGTCCTCCTACAAAAAGTGCTCAAATGAAGAGAAGGCAGTGCTTCTCCCTGATCCATGTTTGGGTCCCCCATGGTGACGGTGCATTGGTTGTTGGAAGTGCTGAGTTGTTACATAGGCAGCCTGTTGATCAGAAACGACAGAATGGTCACACACCAGGCTCTGTTGTATTCCACAGCTGCACTGAATCCTATTTAATGCATAATTATATCATGTTTCGTACCGTTTTCTTGGTTTCACTTCCCAGCCATCACGACACTTTACGAATGTTATCGATTCCCCTGGTGAGATATCAGTTTTTGAAGGGTCTTGGGCACAGAAGGTAAACCTGTAACACACAAATCAAGCTTAATAAATCTTTCACAAGAGCAATGAAACCCAATTCTGTACCACGGCAGATGTGTGGCAGCTTTTCCCCTCTCAGCTTACTTTTTCTGTGTTTCCCCGGCTTTCACACGAATCCGCCGAATTTGCAGCACAGGTCTGGACGTCGTGGTGTTCCAGCTCCACAACGTCTTCTTGAGGTTCTTCCAGACGGAGCCCCAGGACTCGGAGTCTCCTTCCCAGCTCAGGCGGATCTTCAGCAGGTCACCAATATCCTGCTCAGTAAACACCAGGAAGGTGTTTGTCAGGTTCAGACCAATTGTGTTGTCAACACTGTACAAAGAGAAGAGAAACTGAGGTAAGCCTGGTGCCAAAAAGCTGTGTGTTCAAGTAAAGCATTCTATTTCTGCATTTTTTTTAAACAAATAGTTTCAATAGTAGTGAGCAGTTTTGATTGCCATACTATGGTTTTGAAAAACTTTAACGGAAAGATACTAGAGTTCCTCCTTCACTCTCAGCTTGTACGTCACAAATCAGTGCCTGACACTTTGAAAAGGTCAGTACAAGCAAGACTCAAGTTCAAATTCCAAATTTATATCACAGCAGTCTGCGTGCTTCTTAGTGCACTAGCACTATGCAGGCAGTGCAGCTACAAGGCTGTGCATTCAGGAGGACTGCAGCTAAGCTGTTGAAGTGATTTAATGCATTCTCATGGTGAGGCAAAACAAGAAAAGACTGGTTCTGCAGGGAGGATTTAGACTGAACTTACACGTCGACAAATATATTTTCTGTGTCATTGTGGGCGCCGTACAGCTGGACATGAAAGGTGGGATCGGCATTGTCTGACTGTTTTCTGTTGAACACATGCATCTTCATCTGGTAGTGGTAACCTTAAAAGAGAAACAAACAGAGTTAATGCTTCAGCCGTTGAGGTGTGTACAGTAGTAGTTTACACTGGCGTCATAAAATAGTTCAGATATAGAAGTTACAGATAAGAAGCTCGACTGCATATCACGTTTACTCTTGAAGTACAGATTAGAGTAGTAACAGATAAAACATCCTTATTGTATCTCACCTCCGAAGGGAGTGTCAGCACGTGTCTTCAGGTACATTTTGCTGTTGCGCCTCTTACGCATCTTCCTGGTGTTGTAGCCGATGTGGTTGCAGCGATTTTTGCGGCAGCTGAGGCAGATTCCCTTTTTGAAGCGATCCGGGCCAGTGCACTGGTAGGCGTAGCTCATATGGTCCTTATTCATCAGGGAGTCCACAAACAAGTGCACAGCTCGCTCATGTTCACACTTCATTACCTCCATGAAATCTAGAGAGATTGAGGACAGTAGGTTAAATGAGCCGCAGTTTACAAACAGCGCTTGAGGCATGATTGATGTAGCTTAAGGTCAGGTGGAAATGGAAATTTTAACCAAACAAATGAAGTGCAAAAGTCCTGATTTTAGCAGTTCTGGAGCCTATGAACAAAGAGAACATAAGCAGCCATTTTCTGAAGAACTAACCTCCTGCCACTGCCAGCACGTCACCAAGAGCACATCCAGGCTGCACGTCGCCACCATTGGGGTAGATATCAATGTCCCCCACTGGCTGCTGGATTCCGATGCTCACACCCAAAGCCTCTCGAGTGTACGTGTGCAGAACATCCACAAAGTCAGCGTCATCTGGGGAGAGACGCCACTGTTCCTCTGCACCCTCAAACATAGGTCCTGCTGGGTCCAGACCTATTAGTAGCAAAGGTAAGACAGGTTAGCCAAGTGAAGCAGCACCTTCTTTGAGGTTTTTTTGCTGATTTACATTGCACCAAACTTACCAGTGATCCTGCCAATGGTCCCTTGTACGTACGTCCCCGCATAGCCGGCTACATGAGCGCCTAAACTGTAGCCAATCAGGTGCACATTCTGCAGAGGCAGCTGCTGCTCATCCTGTTTGAGAAAATAAGATACAACACTTATATCAGCAAGTGTGTCTGAATACTATCCCACAAGATCTCACACTGGACAAATCCTGGATTTTGGCCAGCGATGATGAGGTGAGCCAAGCTCAGTTAACCCGAACAGAATCTACTGACAGACCCTTCCATGCAACAGCGCCTCCACCATCTGTCTCAGTTTGTCTCCGTGAAATACTCTTTGTCTACGTTTACAACTACGTGGCAGGATGCCTGAATCCTTTCTAACTTGCTGTTTGTGCTCTGGTCCAATTTTGTGACAGTGCTGCTGAATGGGAATTGTTGTCTCTGCCTCAGATGTGCAAAACAGACCTATCCTTATTAGACTCTCTGATGATTACTGATCTAAGAGGTAATTAATAGCAAAATATCAAGTATGCTAAGCTGTGAAGATGACAGACCAGAAAGAAATTGAGCTACTGCCTGAGGGCGGATTAGAAGTTCCAAAAATATACAACAATATGACAACAGAATGGATATTTAGCATAGCATTTCACTTCTCACATAGTTTTTCAGTTATGTTATGCTCAAAGGCTGTTATTTCTTATATCACTCCAATAAAAGACAGAAAGGGGGCAGGTTTTATCACTCCTTAGTGAATTCACTTGCTCAAGGTGCTCAGATCACATACTGCACTATAAATCAGTTAGAAACGAATCCATTTGTATAGCCGCTTACATACTACAGACACCTGGCCTTTGTAAGACAACACTATGTCAGGGCTGACTGACACATGCACAAGGATACTGTGGTGTTCAGTGCAGTGTTGCAATTAACAGATGGCAGCTTTCTTCTCTCTTTTTCTGATAAAATGCCAAATAGAAACCCACTGGTGCATTTACCGTATCCGTTTATTCAGTTTCACCCCTTATGAATCACAGACATGATTCATAATAGGAAGCCGAGTGTTTAAGGAGCATAAATGTCTGTGTACACACCTGAAGCCAGTTGAGCATGGTAGCAATATCCAGGCCGACGGTGTGGGTGTGGTTGACTGCATCGGGGTACAGCTGCTGAGCCATGGGTATCCAATCCACCACCACCACATTGGCCTCGCTTTCACGCTGCATCACTGCAGAGACCAGCTTGAACATCCAGTTTTCAAACATCCCGCTTAACTGAGAGAAGGAACCGAAAAACAGAAGGCATTTATTCATTCATTCATTCATTCATTCATTCATTCAGGCAAACTACTCTTGGTGACCTCTCTCTGACTCTCTGCACACAGTCTCACATTCACATGAGAAATTCCAGCAATCAAAGCAGTCAAGATGGAGAAGCACTTCAGCTACCTTTCCTCTATGGAAGTGAGGTTGCATTTTATAAACATTGACCCACACATGCAAGAAGATGGACTACAATTACACAAAAATAATGCATGTTTACCGTCCAGCCGTGGATGATGAAGATTGTCTTGGCTGTAGCGTTGAAGCCACACTCCTCTAGACGATCCTTCTTGCCGGTCTGCAGGTAGCAGCCTTCCTGGTCAAAATCCAAGCTCTTCCTCATGTTGTACTTTATCATGCCATTAAGAGCCTTCCCATCTGTTGAGAACTCATCCAATCCACCATCTTCACCTGAGAGGGGGAAATAACACAATATATTCATTAAAACGGATCCCCTCTCATCTCTTCTTGTATTAAAAAGGAAAAAAACAAACACGGATCTCCCACAAAGGTTTCAGTTTTGAGACTGAATCAACCTGCTTTTGCAGCCATAATCTGCTACAATAAAGCCAGTTGGAGTTGGACTCAAGACGCAGGCGCAGAGCCAAAATGCCACCGCCACCAGTCTTTTATTTCATCCTCTTTACCACAGCTGCAGCTAGAGTGCGTAATTATTTCAGATTTTAACGCAACGAGGCTAAAACGGTATAATTACAGCATTTTGACAGAAGCCTTTTTGGAAGCACCAAAAGGATGCTGACAATTTACGCGTTGGGGGGGAAAGCATATTTATGGAAATGTTGCTAATAAAAGGCTTCTTTTTTTTTCTTCTTTTTTTTTTTTTACTGTAGATTTCAAATAGATTTCTGTTTAGAAGGTTTATTTGCTCTCATTGCGTCCTTGATGAATGGAATGAATGAAATAAAACCAGTCTGGATTAGTCGCGTCAGATCAGGTTTGAATCCATGAAGCCGGTTTTATTTATAAAGCGCAAATCTGTGGGCTTCAACATGAACTCAACACCCTTTGGTAATGGGCCACACAGACTAAAATGACTTCAGCTGAGCCGGGTAGTAAAAAAAGGGCTGCTGGTAAAACGCGGATTCAGCAGAACATCTTTCCAAATAGTTCACACAGACGTGGCGTTGTGTGTCTTCCACTTGGAGCTTCGCTTCGAGACTCCTGCTGCTGCTCTCCCAAAAAGGACACGTCGCCGTCTGCTCTTTTGAATCCATCCCCGTTTTTCTGGTTCACTCTGCCCGCCACACTTGTTCGTATTCGTAATTAAGCCCAATAGTCCCCAAATGCACATTAATCAAGAGGAAATGTGGATAAATCAGAAGATTACGCGGCGTATTCTACATTTTTCCATTTATGAATTTGTCCCCAGCGCATTGTCCGCTCTGTTTAACATGTTAGATTCTGACACTTCCCTTTGAGGCTGAGAAAGAAATGAGAAAAAAATGAATGAACAATAGACACAAAGCCATTTCTTACCCTTAAGAACAGCATTTTCCCCAGCAGCAGACGAGAAAAGCGCAGAAGCACACTGTAGGAAAATCCACAGTAAAAGAGCTTTATGATTCATTTCTCAGTCACAGGCGAGTGTGGAGAAATTAAAAGCGTCCCGAGAATATAATATAAAATGTATTTTTTTTAAATCGCGGTGCGGAAGAGAGTTTTTTTTTTTTTTTAATCCAGCGGTGACAAAGACCAACAGAGCCGGTGGTGCGTTTTTTTTTGTTGCGCGCCTGTGTGGAAGTGCGGCTCCAGAAATGCATAAACTTGCATCAAGTGTGTCATTAGAGTTTTAAATAGTTTCTCCTTTCCAGTCATCTGATCATCGGCTGATCTATCGCGGATCTTATTGGTCAAGCCCCCATTTGTTTACGTTGAAGGCGTGGCAAACTCTGAATGAAGTCGTAGTAGGCTGCTCACGTTGCGCGTGTTTAACCCTTGTGGGGTGTGACGCAAGCCGCCATTAAAGGTAGGATCTCGGTGTTGGTATGAAGGTCATATAGACCCAAGTCGTCGCTTTGTTGTCCAACAATGTGTAAAAATATACTGGTCACTAAACAATCCATGGCACAAAATTACGCACGGGAAAGAGGGCGTGTTTCCAGATGTGTTTAACCCTTCACAGCAACACAAACTGGAAAAATAAAAATTCCTATCAAAGGAAAGCACTATCTCGTTTATAGGAATATTTAAAAGGCTTTATTGGCGTTGAAGGGGGGGATGGCGAGGCATCCACCCCCCTGAAAGCATCGTCTCCCCCTCCGCCTGGCGCGCAGCCAAACCATCAGCTTAGCTCACCGACCAGATTCAATTGATGAGGCGAAGAATGGGCGCACTCACGCAAGGGTCTCTGCCACAATAACACCACTGTTTGTGTGTACATACATCAGCTCCCTCCAGTAGGAAGTGTCACCTGCTGCCACCCCAGCAGCCCCTGGTACCTGGCATCCAAACAGGTTTTTTTGTTGTTGTTGTTTTTACACATCTCTGCAAACAGAGTAATACTGCAAGGTGCACTCGGTCACTTGGTTTACTGCCCTGCAAGCTCTAGATTCCATGAAGCTTCACTGATTGTTGCTCTCACTCTCTTTGTCGTGCTCCTATTGTAGGAGGTATTCCTCAGGTTTAAAAGCAGTGTACTGAATATCTATTGATCTATAATCTCCACATTGCTGTGCCAGCCACTTAAAAGTGAATTTGCTTCTTTATTAAATTTGCCAGAAATCATTAAGAATTTACTTATTTGAACTATTTTTTTTTTGTTCTTTAACTGCAGGAAGTGACACCAGTGAAAAACCACTCCCAAAGCCGGCAACGTCTTGTAACCACAAAGTCACACCACTTGTGAAATGTGTCATTGTGAAAACACAGAAGGCAGATGTACTAAAACCTCACTGATAACGTCAAAATGAGTCATGTGCAGTAACGTGTGTTTGTACCACCGACGTTAATCATTATCTTTGTAATGTAAATAAATCCTCTGTCAGATAGTGTCACTGTGGTTTGAACTAACTTGACCAGAAATAGTTGTTTTTTGTAATCAGTCTTTTTTTTTAAAGCTATATTAATCCTAAAAATGCCTTCTTTCAAAGGAGGAGCATGAGTGTGAGAGACAGGAGCATCCAAAATAACTTCTCCTATATTTAGCACCCACCTATTAATAGCTAATAGCTGGCGAACATAGCAGAAGGTGCATTATATTGCTCTGAGGAGGGCACTAGAGTTCAAATGTTGAGATGATGCAAGCCATAAAATCCACCAGGCTCACTCAGGTGACTTCTTCATGGACATCAGTACACATCAGTGACGGAGGTAGCTGTTGCTCCATCACAGGATGTGTTGTTTATTCATGATTTTGAGAAAGGCTGGAGATCTTTTAAGAAATCATGACAACGTATTGTCAGCCCTCAAGCACTCAGTCCATTGTAATTTCTTGCAGTCTGGCTTGTAACATAATTTGCACTTTATCTTCGCTGCTTGCTGGCACAGCTTGTGAACGATGAAGAGGCCTGAACCACTGATGCCAATTAGACCCATTTTTCCCTCACAGGGGGTCTCATGACTCGGAGCTTCTTTGAGCTTATGATAAAATAAAGAGAGGAAAAGTCATGGATTGGTTCATTACGTCTGTCTGATATCTGTTCCAGTTTGGACACTTTCCACTTGACTTGCATGTCGTTTAATTATTGGCAAACGAGTGAACTTGACTCAGCATTCCAGAGGCCATTGCTTAAATGAAGAACTGTATAGAGGTTTTGTAAAAAAAATAAATAAAATAAAAAAGTCAAGTCAGACAAATTCCTAAATAGTTCTCTTATCTGAAGATTTGTCAAATGTGCAGATGCCTGATTGACTTCTTATTGCATTATTTCTGTTTTTTTTTTTTTGTGAGAGTCAGAGTGACAAAAAGTCTATAGTTCCTTGAAATGAAGAAAAATAAAAAAGAGCAAGACTGAAGGACTTCCCAGAATCTGTCAGGTGTCAGACACTGGCAGCGTTTGCTTCAGAGTTACAGTAGCTTCCCATGCAGGGGTACTGTTGTTCTTTCCATCCACATACCTCAGCCAGCTGCCAAGTCGGAGTGCCAGTTTGATTCCGCACTGTGCTGACCTGTCCTGAATCTGCTCTAATCGGTCTGCCTGGCCAGAAGCAACAATGAGGCACTGTGTAGCACTAAAACGGTCATGTAGACCTGGGTGCGTTGTTCTGTGGGGGGAGAGAACAGACTGCAGTTTAAACATCTTTATCTAGTGTAGCTTTCACTCACTCCTTAAGTCATTGTCAAAAACCTCAGTTATGAGCCATGAAGTCAGAACAAAGCTAGCCGTGTCTGCAAACTACTACATTTAACACGTGCAGGAAGGAATAGTTTCTCAAACGAACTCACACAAAGGTTTTAGAGGCCTCTTTCTTCACATGTGTTCAATGCAAAATCCAATTTCTTTAAAAAAAACAACAAAAAAAACAAAAACTTTTATGGTAATTTACACCTGTAACTTCCATCATGTTTCTGCTCTCTCTCTTCAAAATAGGCTTTGATGTTTGAGGCTACATGTCAGTTATTAAGCAGAGTAATTAAGTTATATGTGCCTTTAGCTAAACTTGTCACCAGTGCAATCCATCATGTCGAAGAAAAACTCTTGAAACTGATGTTTTTTTTCTTCTTAAAATCTACTTAAACACTTCAGGTACACGTTAGGCCAGAAGTATGAAGTATGAAGTATCGGTATCGCATGAGGAAGCTCCCTTAATGTAAGCAGCTGTGTATCAGTGATAGGTGCCAGCTTTAAAATGTCTATTATTTGCTCAACTATGCAGATGGAATTGCATTTTGCCTCACTTTTGATAAATTCGGTGTAAATTTAAGCTTTCAAAAATGCTTTTGGTCATATCTACACTGTAGATAAAATAAATTAAATAAATCAAATCTGTAATATTATTATATTTTTCCTTTTTATTTTACAGTTTTATCTTTTTTTGAAATACACAAAACTATCAATAAAATTACAAAAAAATAGACTGTAAATTTACACATACAATAACATTAAACTGTGAATAACCACAAATCTTCAATTCATTTTTAAAAATAATTTTTTTTACAAATTTTAATTTGTTTGACATAAAAATTGTTTGACATTTTATTTATTAGATAAAATAGAAATAAAATTAAATAGGGTAAACACATTTCTGAAATTAAATTAAAGTAGTGACTGCAAACATAAAAATAAGTATTGGTTATGCAATTTTACATATATTTATTTGTTAAATGAGAGATATATGATTGAAGTTCTCACAACAAAAACGGTTGAATGAATGTGTTTTCA
>OMNN01067352.1:0-16509 GCA_900302755.1 Chromis chromis
AGAAGCAGTTTGACATTTTTGGCTTTCATGAAGTAATTAGACAATTGGATGGATTGCCATAAACACATATTCAAGCCAAAATCACCCAAGAATAAACTTTGTATATACACCGATCAGGTCCCCCTTATGTGGTCAAAAATGCTCTGAATCATTGGGCATGGACAAGAGGACCTCTCAGGGTGTCCTATGGGGTCTGGCACCAGGACGTTGGCAGTGGATCCTTTGGGTACTCTGGCTTGTGCAGTGGGGCCTCTGTCAATCAAATTTGTTCAAATGCACCCTGTTGATGCTTGATCAGAATGGGGTCTAGGAAGTTTGGAGGTCAAACCAACATCTTGGGTCATGTTCCTCCAGATGTTCCTGATTGGTTGATGTTGTTGCCATGTGGTGGGGTGTATTTTCCTGCAAGGGTAGGCCAGTGACATTTGGGATTTGCATGAGGGAGTGTGTTTGTTCTGGGACAATGTTTATTTGGGTGTCTAAGTCTCATCAACATGGATGTTAAAATCCAAGGTTTTCCAGCAGAACACCACATAGTACCAATATGATCAATGTTATTCAATTCACCTGTCAGTGGTCAGAATGTTGTGGCTGATTGGTGTAAACATATATAGTTCGCATTATTTTGTGCAGAAACTAAACATTAACATCATAATAATAAAGTCTCCTGTTCACTGTGGGTGTCTTTGCAGGACGACTGCATATTTCTGGAGAGCGACTTGACCTTCCCCAACCTGCCAGCTCTGGTCGAACACTACTACAGTCATCCTCTTCCTCACCACGGCTCGCTGTGTCTGCAGAAGCCCTACAGCACCTGAGGCAGAAATAAGACTGAAACCAAAGCAGGACATGGAGCTCCTCTGCAGCTGGAATCCATCTCTGTCAGTAATGCATGGACTTATAATAACTCACAAGCTGTCACGGGATACCTCTCGCTGTTTTTAAACTTTTTTTTTCGCAACATATTTAAGACAAACTAGACTCCTATCTTTGTATTGAAAACGTAACACACATTAAATTATCAGTGTAAGACTGTAGTTAAGCCTTTCTAAAAACTCTCTAATGGACCAGATTAATCAAACATTCCTGCTGTTTTATGCAAACTGTGAAGAATCAGTGTGAAATGATGAAGCACCGGTGTGATGGATGTGATGCGTTTTGTCCACAAGGGGGCGCTGTGACACCAACATGACTGCTTGTCCACACTTAAGCCAGACCAACCACCTCCTTCCAGGTATATTTAGGTGATTTTATCCACATTTGATCAAGTTATCTAAAAACACATCAACATACTTGATGTAAAACAGACACGATATCATTTTAAGTTCTGTTTTTAAAGAGATATATTTAATATTCAGTTTTACATGATAAGATCTGCATTATTAATATCGGCTTCATCGAGATTAATGGATTTTTATTCAAGAGATAAAAGTCTACGAAGGCTGTGCCATAACTGTGTACTGTGTGGACATGAATAATGATCACGCTGTCATAAACTTCATTTATTTTAATGTCTTTAAGTTAGAGCTGGTCATAAAACCAACATGTAACGTGATTTGTTGGATCAGAACCTGCTTAGATGCATGACGAGGACTTAGATAGAAGTGTGGGGATCGAATTTGAACCCTGAAAAATCACAGTTTGGCCACTTTAAGGATCAAATAACACACACAAGTATTTTTATGTACACTTAACAAACGTGTGTCTTGTTCAGGTGCAACGTCCAAAACTATCATTCTGATTTACGCTTGTGAACCTGGTTTACTACACTTGAAAGATTTTCAAGCTCCCATTTCCTCTTTGTCAGGTTTCCAAACTCAAACCTGTATTTTGTGTGACGTATCGACGCTGCAAACAAACAAACATGCAGTCAACAGGGTTACAAGCGTCTCCTACAAACGTCTCCTTTATTAACAGAAAATACAACCAAACTATAGCTGATGTCACATATTTAACTGAAACGAATCTTTGTTTTTAGCTGCAAAACTTCTACACATACAGTTTGTACACCACTGACTTTAATGCTGTAAAGTGCTCGTCTATATTTATATGTAAATTCTGTATGTACTGTAAAAAAACACGTGTGTACAAATGTAAATATATTATTTTCTACAGATTTATATGATGAGAATACATAAAGGGTTACTCCTAGACTCCTGTCGTTTTGTCTCTTTTTTAAATTTCTCTATTTACAGTAACTTTCTACTTCCTGGGTCGGTTCTGATAGAGAAGAGATGAGTTTTAAAGCATCGTGAACAGTTTTAAAATCATTTTGTACAAGTTTCAAGTCATTCTGGACAAGTTTTGAGTTTTTTATGACAAATATTCAGTCATGGCGGATCATTTTAGCTGATTTTCAACAGATTTTGAGTAATTTTTGATGCATCTCCTGTTATTTTGGACACAGTTGCACCATTTTGTAGAATTTCTAACCTGTTTTGTACAGATTTGGAACAAGTTTTTGACATATTTCAAGTTACTTTGGACAAAATTTGGCCATTATGGGCAAATTTTATATAATTTTTCACTATTTTTAGCTTGTTTGGTACAGATTTTGAATCATTGTGGACATATTTTCATTTATTTGGGGCAAATTTGGTGCACCTTTGACAAATTTCAGTCATTTTGGACAAATTTTTAGTTATTTTGGTCACTTGTTTAACTAATTTTGGGACGTTTCAAGTCATTTTAGACAAGTTTTGAGTTTTTTATGACAAATTTTGAGTCATGGTGGATACTTCTTAGCTGGTTCTGAACAAATTTTGAGTCATTTTGATTGAATTTGGTTCACTTTTGATAAATTTGAGTCATTTTGGACAAATTTTCAGTTATTTTGGACAATTTTTAAGTTGTTCAGACAAGTTTGGAGTCCCACTAGACAAATTTTAGTCTTTTTAGACAAATTTAGATTTGTTTTGAACAATTTTAAGTCATGGTGGATACTTTTTCAGCTGGTTTTCAACAGATTTTGAGAATTTTGGTTGCATTTCAAGTTATGTTGGACAAATTTGGGCCATTTTGGACAAACCTTAAGTCATTTTTGACAATTTTTACTTGTTTTGCACAGATTTTTAGGTAGTTTTGGACAAATTTCAAATCATTTTAGACCTATTTTGAGTCACATTGGACAAAGAAAACAACAGACAAGCTCTTGGTGCAATCCTGACCTGACACTCCTCCTTCGGCCTTGGAGACTGTGGGCTTCATTCCTTGTATACTGTTGTTTGGTCTCTGAGTCATCGCTGTGATACGCCTCTGCAGATCCATGGTGAAACTGCAAACAAACACATGGTCGAGTGATAAACGGTCGCGAAAACTCATGTTGCTGAGGCTGATGGTGGAAGGTCACAAGGAATGTGCATGGCCGTTTCTCTATTCATGAGCAACAGACCCTGAATCTTAAATATAAATCTGCACTGAAGCCTGTGACACAATATGTTTTAACACAGCACTGGTTTTGGTTCTCAGAGTGTTGGCAGAGAAACTGACTTTAAGTAGTGGAATTAGTAACGGATGAGGTTAAAGATGCTTCCCTTCAGCAAGGAGACGAGTCGGGAAACAGCAGCTAATAAATACCAACTGTGGAATCTATTAGTCTGATAATGTTACTGGACTTAATGGAGACATTGAACATCATCGCACGCTCTTAGTGTCCTGTCAACATCATTTCCTTAGAGGCAGGTTTGAAGGCGCTAATGGCAAATATTTCTTGAAGCAGTACGCGAACCCGGCAGTGATATTTGATCAAAGTAAATCATATTAGTTGGGTATTTGTCAGTAACATTTTCAGATGAGTAGAAGCAGCTTTGACTGTCGCTGTCTGTGGTGCTGAACTGCACTTTTAGCACAAAGAGAGCAGGTTTCCTAACTGATCTGAGGAATCCTGTAACTACAATCAGTCCACAAATGAATCTTTATCAATATCCTCGCAGGTGTGCATGCATTTTATTCTTTCATATGACGTCAACTGTACAGTGCAAAAGATCAAACTAGCCACCTTTGTTAACTGATCAGTTTAAAGGACGACACATTTGCGGTTGCCAACAAGCTTATAGCTCATTCTGTTCAAGACGAATCGTTCTGTTGTGGCATTAAATTACAGCAGAACCCTTCTCTTTCTTCTCTGCCTCCTCGTCTAAAGGCTCAGCAGAGGAAATAAAAATCCTAAAGAGCCTGTCCTCCCAGTTTTCCTCCCTCACCCAGAGATAAAGAAGCTCCTCCTCTTGCTACGAGCGTCTTCTGAAACCTGGCCCAGATCTGAGCATGATTAAATATCTGCTTCCAGCCAGCGGTGAGCTCCGGCAGCTTCCTGCTGAGACGAGGATAAAGCTGTTTGGTCTGGGGAAGTATTGATATCTGTGGGCTGTGTGCAAGCCTCTGCTTTGGAAACGTCGCCTCTCTGCTGGTTTGAGCAAACAGTACGGGGTCACATTTGCCCATGATGAGATGGAAATTTAAAAAATAAAACCCTTCTGGGGGCTGGTTTTAGGAAGCATCTGTAGCTGGGTTCCATCAGTCTGTAGATAAAATTTATGTTATCTGTTATTTTTCTTGCTTCTAACCAAAGCTGCTCTGATTGTAGCTCCATGCTGCTGGACATTTACTCAATATTCCTCCTCTGGTGTCCTGCTGTGAACCACTGTGCATGCACCAGAATGTAAAAGTCGAATTTGTTCAACAAAATATGAATCTAACAGAATAACCTCAGTAGCTGCATAATACAGTCATCCTGATGCAGAAGCATTGCTATGTTACCTGTGAAGATGGCTGCTGTGGGTCTTCTGACACCGACGTTGAATGACTGCCATGTTTCCAGGTTAATATGGATGATGTGAACGTGGCTTTAATGGAGCCATCTGGCCTGTTAATGTTCACCTTGGGGTTTTGTGCTCGGTGACACCGTGCGGCGACATCAATCTGCCATGTTTGATTAGGGATCTTCTGACCACACAGGAAATCAAATGTGCAGACTTCTGTGTTGTTTTGAAGCTCGGTGTGGTAGCCATCGCCCGCTTGGCTGTCCGTGGCTTTTCCTGACTCGCAGCTGGTGCAAAAATTAGCAAAGTGGTGAGTCGTGCAAACATATCTGGATCACAGACTGTCTGGTGATGTAGCAACCTGTCGCTAAAAAGTGTCCACGCTCTTAATTATTCATAACTTTAAGCTTTAATACAATTTAAATGGGTACGCTATGTAAAAATTCACTCCCTGTACAGTTGTCACAAACAGGGAAATTAGCTATAGAGACCAAAACTGTTATTGTACCAGGCTTGAAACTTCTTTATTTCTGTTTTAAAGTTGAGAATTTTAACATGGAGGTCTATGGAGACTGACTCACTTTTGAAAGCAGCCTCAAGTGGCCACTCGAGGAACTGCAGTTTGTGTCACTTCAGCGTTTTTTAGAGGTTGCTGCTTGAGTTTTTCATATGAATATTCAACAATCTGTGCTTTAACACACCTAACTGGTTCATTTATGCCCTAAAGACACTGTATTTCATAGAGGTGTCCCCTCAAGTATTACTTATATAACTTGAGGATTTGATTTGTGGTGGTTGGATCACTTTTCTAAGGAAAAACAGCACAATGGAGACGAATAACTTTAGCACTGCACTTTTTACCATCCAGTTTCTCAACAACAGCATCACTTGCCTGTGTCAACACGTGTTATGGCGGTCTAAGCCTCTGTGATGCTTGTTGAAGGAACCAGGGATTACAAAGACTCAACAACACTGACATTAATGGAGGACTGGTTCCACCGCTGAAGTGTGGAACAAAGGTACACGCTATGATATGAGATGAGTCACTGATAAGCCCACCAGAGAGTAAAGACACAACTAAGACTCAACATCCAGGGTTTCCATGATGACGAAGGACTCCCAATCAGATTAAAGGGGCCGCTGAGGACGGGACAAGATGGAGAACATGTGGAGCTTGTCAACAAAGCAAGATCTTAATTAAGATTATAAATGTGACACAGAAGCCATGATTGGATAAAGATGCAGTTACATACGTAGATGATATTTGATGACATTAGAGGCAATTATTCTTGGTTTGTTTTTGAAATCAGAGCAGGATTAAGAAAATCACATTTGACATTAAGCTGTGCTGAGCTGAAATCAACATTATAGTCTCTTCAAATTATATTTCTTATCACCGGTATGTTTAAAGCTGCTGTGTTTAGGAATATATATCATTAACACCCACAAGTAGCCTTCTGATTACTGGAGCACCTGTTTGTGGACGTCAACCAGTTGATTATTAGCTCCCAAATTTGACTAATTAGCCTACATTTTCTGTTTGATTGGAAGGATTTAACATTAGTGCATGTTTTAACATATGTGAATTTGAATCCTCAGATACACCAATCAGGCATAACATTATGACCACCTGCCTAATATTGTGTTGGTCCCCCTTATGTGGTAAAAAATGCTCTGAACCATTGGGCACAGACCAGAGGACCTCTCAGGGTGTCCTATGGGGTCTGGCACCAGGACGTTGGCAGTGGATCCTTTGGGTACTCTGGCTTGTGCAGTGGGGCCTCTGTCAATCCAACTTGTTCCACTGCATCCTGTTGATGCTTGATCAGAATGAGGTCTAGGAAGTTTGGAGGTCAAATCAACATCTTGGGCCATTGTCATGTTCCTCAAGATGTTCCTGATTGGTTGATGTTGTTGCCATGTGGTGGGATGCATTTTCCTGTGGGGGTAGGCCAGTGACATTTGGGATTTCCATTTGCATGAGGGAGTGTGTTTGTTCTGGGACAATGTTTATTTGGGTGTCTAAGTCTCATCAACACGGATGTTAAAATCCAAGGTTTTCCAGCAGAACACCACATAGTACCAATATGATCAATGTTATACACCTATCATCCACAACATTCTGACCACTGACAGTTGAAGTGAATATGTACAACCAAAGTTTCTAAGTATGCACCAAACAGCAGGAGCTTTTATGTCGGAAGTAGTTACCACATTTGGACTAGAAATAACATAACCAAGTCTCAGAATTGTCCATCGCCTCCTGTAGTAGATGTTGTCAATGTTTTATGCATGTATGTCAATGTAATTTCGAATGTCCTATGACATGTCATCACATTTATTATTAATTCTTGACTCATGCAGAAACATGTGTCTTGTATTGGCATGATGATGTTAAAGTACAACAGTCTTATTTTAACCATATAGTTGATACTCAAAGGCAAAGACAGAAGGGAACATTCCTGGGTATTCCATTAGGATGTGCTTACGAAGGTCAATATCCTCATTTAGAAAGGCTCCCAGTGACTACTGAAATCTGAGGTAATAGATTACCTCTAATCCCTGCTGGGACGTAAGACCTAACACAGTCAATTGTAATTTGGTGGCTGGAGGAAAAAAATAAAGCTTCTTTTGTTAGTCATAGCAGGCTTTATCTGTTTCCAATTACTGTCCTGGAGCCCTGGGCTGACATGCCCGTGAACCAATCTGCTGTACTGCTAATCAAGTATATGTGTGCATCCAGTCCCTGAGATGGCCCTGAAATCATCATGTTTTGATAATATTGATAATTATTGTAGATATCCTACCGAGTTTTTATTTTAACTTAAGGATTTACGCCCAGAACATAAAGGTAGTCAGGTCGAACAATACCTAAGTGACCTTAAATTTTCATATCTCTAGCATATATAGTCCTCGTTTCTATCACAGGCAGTCACAGGTCAGGTTTGAGCGACCACATACAGGTTCCTGCAATCAAATTAAGGTAATAAGATCACACAAAGGGACCCAGTCAGCTTTTTATCTCACTGAAAATGTCAAATATCAATGTTTTTATCTCATTTAAGCTCTTCGGGAGATAATGCGATCGTATCATTATGAATGTTCTATTAAATATAGGTGTGATCTCTTCTGTGCTGTCATCTGTGGTTGGAATTTAACATCAGTCATGTCCATAGAAACAAGTACAAGTGCACCCCAATAAGACTTGGCGGTTTCTTTTCTTCATCTGGCAACATGAATGACCATTAAACAGGCTTAATAGTTAATGCAAGTGTGCAGATGTTCACTATTACCTCAGTTATTGAAAGAAAGCAGGAATGGTAGTTCTGTGTATGTAGTATTAAACTGACTACGGATCAGCTGACCTCAGATCAGTGTTCATGAGCAGAACTTGTTGCATTCTGTGCGAAGGTCTGGTAATTTTAGCTGCCGGCACTTTTGAAATCAAAACTCCGACTTGAAAAAGAAAAAAAAAATCACTGAGAGACATAAGAGTTTGGATCAGAGGACCACCGGCGTCCTGATGGAGCGAGCAGTGGAATTAACTTGTAATATGGACCATCATAAATACATAAAGTAGTGCTGTGTGTTTTTTTCTTCTTCTAAAAATCAAGAATTAAAAGTATGCTGCAATAAAATGTTTCAAACTAGTGCAATTTACTGAGTCTCACTGCTTGCAAAGGACAAAAATACAAACCGTTGTGACACTTTTAATAAGATATCAGCAAAAGATTTGTCTCCACTGCTTCTCTTTGCTGTTCCACCATGTTTAATTGGCTTTAAGAGATGCTGCTATTGTAACGCTGCTTGTAACTAAACATCACAATACTGTAAATGTTTCCAAAGACTCCAGATGTGTTGTTTCGTTTAGTTATTCTCATCATGTGAGAAGAACCAGGTGTTAATTAGAATCTTTCTCACGTATTACACTCTTTAAGTATAAGCTGTGCATAGCGCCCGGAGGAGGCTGTTCTCGCCATTTGTTTCGCTTCTGGTATTCTAATCTTGATGTGTTGCTGCGTACTGTAAATGGAAAAGTAAACTTAATATTATACTATAGAGTCAATCCGTGCAAACGTGCCTAGGGCCTCCCAGAGGTCGTGGATTTTCTTGAAAAAAATCATGCAAAAGATTCTACCTAAACCGTGGAACCTTGCAAAATCCCACATGACGGAATAGCTCAGCAGGAACCATACAGACACATGCAGCTGTATAGCTCAGTGACTAACACCCCAGACCTTGGAATAGAGAGATTGGTGGTTCAAATCCTGGTCAGGGTGCAGGTATCCAGTGAGGACCCTTAGGCAAGGTCCTTAATGCTGCCCTGCCTATGTACATTGCTTTTGCAAATGAAGTTGTAGACATATGAAACCTTGAAATCAACATAATTTGAATATTTACTTGACAAGTAAAGCCACTGAAAACTAGGAAAGAAATCAAAACAACCCTTCCTGGAAAAAAATGCTGTTAAAATGTCCTAAAAAGTGGATTTTCCAGCTCTGAAGCAAATTTTAGGACCTGTGGCAGTCAGTTTTTGATGTAGCAGCAAATGACATTTAGATCTGACAGAGCTAAGTTGTTTCTACCTAAAACAAACATTTGGTTGGAACTGAGTGAATATTAGTGGAGATACGGATTTTAGAAAATGAAAGATTTTTTGTTATGATGATAAATTATAGATTTGCATTACAGTGGGACCTCGCAGTATGAGTTTAATTCGTTCTATGACCGAGCTCGTTTTACAAATGAATTGAAATATAATGAATCCGTTCCAAGTTCCAAAAAAATCACCCAAAAGTAATTCTTTTGGGTTTTAAAAGAGAAAAGATGTCGTTACAAGACTAATGGCAATTATAAAAACACAATACAGTCAAAGAGAATGCAGAAGAAATAATGGAAACTGGATTTATTAACTTAATTGCCTTAAAGATGGGATGGTTTGTACACGAGGAAGACGATGGAGCAGGGAAGAGGAAGAGGAGAATTGTTAGTGTTTGGAAGGGAACACTGGGAAAACACAACAGGGATGCTTCCACAAGGAGACATCTGCGTGAACTGAGCGATCGGTGGCCACGCTTGTCGGGAGAGCGTGGGCGAGCCTAGCGGTGGATTTCCACTCGTAAAACAAGACAAAAATTCGCTTTGAGCCTCGACTCGTAGAACAAATTACTGGTTAACTGGTACACTCGTAATGCGAGGTTCCATTGTATTTAAATTTCTGTAAAAATAAGCTATTGACATGATTACAAGCTCCAACCTTTTCTTGAGGTTTCTGGATATTCAGTGATAAAATCAGCCAAATCCTGTGAAAAATAATCAACTGGTGAGACTTTAAAGATGCTTTAAAGGAGTCAATGAAGTCAATGAAGAAAACTTAACACAGAGGGCTGATTTTCAAAATTCATAACTCAAAAAGTATTTGGAGTAGAGCTGTGGGATTTAGCATGATTCCACGGTTTAGGTAGAAGTTTTTACATGATTTCTTTTTCAAGAAAATCCACGACCTCAACTGGGAGGCCCTCAGTGAGTTGGCGTGGAAGGACCCTATAAGAGCTACTATGGTGAAATCATGTCTAGAAATGCTCAACTGTAATAGCCTGTTTGAACCTCATCGTAGACATAAACGAGTAGCTGCTATTGCACAGTTATTGAGCTGTTATCTAAATTTGCATCAAGTTAAATGATTAGTACTTGCTAATGTACACTGTTGCCCATAAAATTGGAATAAAATATCTTTTACTTCTGTGTCTTCTCCACAAACGACGAAGGTGGCTCGCTGGCATTTTCCCATTTCTACGGCACAGATTAAACAAGTTGTCAATCATCTCGTCTGGTAGATTTTTGTGGACCTCCTCTCGATGATGTTTGAGGATTTTACAGACCGCACTCTGCGATATTCCAAGGAAATCAGCAATGTTGGCTTGTTTGTGTCCGTCCTGCCGCAGTGCAAGCGCTCTTTGGTGTATCGCCAGTTGCGTCGGACGAGGCATGGCCTATAGGGAACTTCTGTGTCAAATTTGGTTGAAAATTATGCAGCCAATTCTGAAAACGTGGACTTACTGCATCCAGATTTTAAGCATTAGAAGGAAAACACAGCCAGGGACTCAGTGTGTAATCATTGAACCTGGTCAAAAGTGATTACTGATGTGTATAAATAAATAAAAAGAGGAATGTGTCTGAAAACTAAATTATTCCAACTTTATGGGCAACAGTGTATAAATTACCCAAATAAAGAGAAAATTAAATATGCGACCAAATAAAAACCCAGCTGTCGAAGCTTGTTAGCCATTCAAAGACGTGTCAAAAGATCCAGTAGCATACAGCGTACAATGTACACATGTTAACAGTGGGATTCACAGGACTGATGTGGCCTTACAGTAGAAAGGGGAAGCTGCTGTTGTGTTGCTGTCGCCTCACATATTCAGAATGTATACGGCAAACCTCTGGTAATGCAGGGGGCTAATGCCGTCTGGCATCGAGGCAAGAGATCAAAACAAGCAGCTGTAGTGGTATTTACTTATTGCAGGGTCTGGCTGCTCGCTGTGCCTGGCAGCTGAGTGCCACATCCATTCATCATGCTGGAAATTTGAGCTGCCTCATACTCCTCTGCTGCCTTTTTGCTCATTTTTTGTTGAGAATGCTGCTACAGGAGCTGGTTGATCCTGGCCAAGATTTGCTGTACATTGCCCCCCCGACAAAGGAAGACCCAGAACACCTTCGTAAAATGTCACTTTTTAAAAAAGTCGGGCGATTTGGACGATTACAAATTTATCCGACAATGACGATGGTATGTAAAGCCCTTCGCAATTCATGATACTCGAGCGAGATAATCCCTGGAAGCACAGCCGAGTTTTTAAGAGATATCTCAACAGCTCTCCCACTAAGAGGCCGTGTCGACCTTTTAGTAATGGCTCCTGCACGCTCAGCACAAAACAGATGTCCTTCAAGAGCAACACATGCATTGTCGAGGCCTGGAGAGATGCATTGCTTCCTTGCAGAACACAACGCAGTGTTTGCGTAGCTCTGAAGGTGTTTCCAAGAGCAGCTGCTAACAATGGATTGTGGTTATTGCAACTAGAACAACATATGAAACACATGATATTAAATCTGTGTCATCATTCTTCTATGTCTGATTTAGAAATGATAAGATTTAAAAATGTTTCCCTGTCAGTTATACAGCATTTTTCAAAAAAAATCTATTGAAACGTATTATTTCTGCACGTATAATCATTTCAGGCACGAGTTGTGAAGTCTGAATTGCGCGCTCAGTATGCCTATTCATACTCGGGGGACTTTAACAAAGAGTCTCTCGTGTTGCACTAGCTTTCTTTATTCTCAGGCGTAAAAATCCCCAAGTTCGCAGGCACCCTGATTGCCGTGGTGAGTACGTGGGCTAAAATGCCCCGAGCGGCAGAATCCCCGGTTCAACTCCAGGCCCCGCATTTACTGTGACGATCCAGTAAAGTCTTAAAATGCAAACAAAAAAAACATAAAAAAACGTGGCTGTTAATACGTCAAAGGGTATGTTTTTGAATATACTCCAAGGGTACAGTGTATGTCAAAGCTAAAATCTTTAGAGGCAAAGAAACCACATTAATCCACATTAATGCAGTTTGCTCATCACCTGAACAGGCAGGCAATAAACTGTTGGGCTGTTGATGATGTTTTTCCATATGTCAGGCCGGAAAGAAAATGTCAAAGCGTAATTCATTTTATCATCAGTGTTCAGAGCCGACTCTCAGCGGGAGAGAGAGTGATGTACCGACAGGCCATACTGTACATCTGGTAGGGAAAGTAGTTTTTTCCATTAAATTACCGTCCTATAAAGAAACCTGACAGCATCGGGGTGTTACGTAACAAATGGAGGCCCGGCGCTATCAAACGGTACTTGATCTCCCCCGGGGTCCACAGTCATGTCAGTTGGGGTCAAACTGCTATAAAGGATGTGTCAGGGCTTAGCATGAAGACGGGCAGGGCCGTGCTTCTACAGATCCTTACCAATGGTGAGAGTCAGGCAATCCAATTCACAATGAGATCCCACCGGAGCCTGAACTCTGAGCAATTCGCCTCAGCCAAGCCTGTAATTGATATTTGTCAGAGGAAAAGGGTGGTCCATGTCAGCTCTGAAGCTGCTGGGAGCTGGAGGAAGGCAGAAGGGCAATGCTTGAAGCCCCAGATAGAGAATATGCCTGTGAGGCATCAGATGACAAGTCCATTGATTTGTAGCTCTCTGCTTTAATGTATGTGTTCATGCTTTCTTCATGGCTGTGGAGTGTTATAGTGCATATGTGTGGTGTACTATACAGCCCTGTTCCACCACACGAGCACATTTAACGATAGTCGAGCTGAAAGTCCACATTCATTCGTAGCTTCCCCTGGGACTGGATCCCCAGGCTCCTCAATGAAAGTCCTCTATCTCGCCTGCTTAACCGACCCATTCTGTAATTTTATTTCTATTTATTTACCTTTATTTAACCAGGAAGTCCCATTGAGATTAGAAGTTTATTTTACAAGGGAGACCTGGCCAAGGTAGCGGCCATACAAAATCTAAAGCTATATAAACAGATACATGATACAAAAAATGAACAATAAATAGTAATCGTAGTAAACAGATTGACAGCTGTTCAAGGACAGTGGCCGGCCTCCTGGGAAAAACAGTGACATCCCTCCTTCACTGCTTAAACTTATTAATGGACATGAATTTTTGAATGAAAAAAAAAAAAGAAAAAAAAAGAAGGTTCTCAGCAGCGTTTTCGATGTCTTTGAAGCTTTCCTTATATTTTTCTCCAGAGTTGGCATCGTTTGGAATTTCCAAAACCACTTCATGTGTGATATTAATACTGACACAGAAGAAATGTCATACAGCATGTCAGTGCAGGGTTAGACAGAATTTTGCAATTTAAAACAGACAATTTTGTGGATGTTTTTTCCTAAGTATCATGTTGTTGTAAGTAAATACACCCATTTCATCAGCCTAAATACCAACATGAGAAACTCTAGCTTGACACTGCTGGAAGACTCACGTATTTAATCCCACTTATTTTCTAGGTGGGCCTTTAGAAAAAAATAAAAATAAGTAAATAATGGACATGAATGTTTCTAGTTTAAGAGTTTTCTGAAGATTATTCCTCGACACAATTCCAGCAAGTTCATTTTGTCTACTCCGAGTATTACTCTCAGGTTTCTTTTTTTCAGACAAAGAAAGTAGAAGATGTTCTTTTACCTGACATGTTTCGACTGACAACTTCAGTCTTCCTCAGAGGCGTCAGCTGATCGCTGTGACGTGTCTTGATGTGGTGTTCCTAATGGACTGACTAGATTGACCACGCCCATGAAGAACACCACATCAAGACACGTCACAGCGATCAGCTGACGCCTCTGAGGAAGACTGAAGTTGTCAGTCGAAACATGTCAGGTAAAAGAACATCTCCTAAATTCTTTGTCTGGAAAAAAGAAACCTGAGAGTAATATTCCTCGACCATGTTGCCTGATAGGAGAACGCTGTCAATGCACTTAATTATCATCCTGCCACAATCACACTGGGCGAAACCAACCGAGGATGCAACTTAGGTGTTGGTCCAGATTTTCATTGTGGTAGCTTGCTAGCCCTGAGGTTGAATTTTTACATAGCAACATGCAGATAGTGGGAGGAGAAAGCAGCGTGAGGCTCGTACCTGCAGGGTACATCGGACTATTCTCCATCTAATCCATTGAAGAAGTCTAGTTTCTCCTCAGCGCTTCAGTTACAATATGCAGAAAAGTTCACATGGACTTTTGCCAATGATGCCCAAAACTACTGCCTCAGCTTTAACCGTAGAATTAATTAGAACACTAACATATATTCAGACCCTTTACTGATAAAATAAACATTAATGTAAGAAAAGCAAAACTGTCAACAAGAGTTGCTCTCATGTGGGTAAACAAAACTCTGCTGGAAGTAGAACCAAAAGTAGAAAAGTGTCAGTTAAAGTCAGCATCAAAAGATGTGAAATAGCAACTGATTACAGAACTAATTTCATTGTTATTCAAGACGAGAGAGGGCACTTTGAATGTAAATGAACTGGAAAATCTAGCTTGAAACTACACTTTTGTTAGCGACTTCAGCTAATTCTCTGATTTTCACAAGAGATTTGTGTTCACGCCATCGCGCACCTGATGAGAGAGTGTTTTTGTAGAGAAGAAGAAGAAGAAGTAAATGAAACGTCTGCTTATGAGAATGAATATCATCCTGGATGCGTGAGGAGTGTTTATAGTGGAATGAGTGAATACTAATGCCATTAGTAATAAATGTGGCAGTGGGCCCAGAAGTGACAATTATAGTTGCAGTACTCAACAGTAGAAGTGACAACAGCCTCTGAATCCAGCTGCTGCTTGCACAATAATGCACAAAAAGACCCTTGGACCATGCCAGTACTATGGAATATATAAAGGATGCACTCGACACCAATGCATATGTATTCAGTTTCCCTACCCAGCAGACCATAAATACTACCTGCATTATTTCCACTAGGAATATTCTTTTTTTTCTTTTTTGGGGGGTCTGCATTTTTTTCTCATCGTTTAACACCACAAAAGGGGTGTCAACTTTTTACGAGATTGATTATTAGATTTCCCTATTATGAGCCAGGGAGGGCAGTGCTGCTCCGCAGTGATCTGAAGGGGAAACAAAGGCTAGACAGGACGAGACAAGACGAACAGGGGAGGGAACAGGCAGGCAGTGCTATTAGAATTGAAGAGTGCTGTGTTATTTCCAACCACCAACTCCACATCTAAAAACAAGACAAAAACAGAGAATCAGACCCAAAAAGAAACGGTATTGAACACCATAATTGTGGATGTCCTGAAAGTCTCTGGGGAGAGGCTCAGCACATTCTGGAGGGTCCCAGCTTTTCTTGACGATGGGACTCAACAGGAGCTGGTAAGCTCTGATCAACATGCAAGTGTGATGGACCCCGAAGCCCAGAGCAGCTACCACGGCACAGCTCAGGCCGGCCGAGCGCGCACCCCCTCTAGGAATATTCTGACTTGCTGTATTTCTTAAACCCATCACAGTGATTTTGAACGTTGCTCAGCCCAGGATACAGTAAAGGTGCTGTATTAATAGTTGCACATGCAGAGTTGAGAACTGTCTTTAAAGTAGCTAACGCACCAGACCTGCATTACTGCTTGGAGGTTGTTGTTGTTTCCCATAGTGAGGGGGATTTTGAAAACAGGAGCACAGACAACATGGCAGGCTTATAACTGAAGACTGGATGGGTTGAGTCCGACTAGCTATGAGCAAATGTAAAAACAAAGAAATACATTTCTAAGTGCACTTCGCTTCAGTATGAACATTTTGTGATACCTTTTTTCAGATATGTATGTATTTGGTCTAGGGGTATGATTCTTGCTCGGGTTGCGAGATGTCCTGGGTTCAAATCCCGGACGAACCCCCAATTTGTCATAACTGGGCCGCTGGGCTGTGACAAAAACGGGAACAAACACAATAATTGCCGGCAAATAATATTTATTTAATGTAAACGTAAATCAGGGGTGCCCAATCCTGGTCCTCGAGGGCCACTATCCTGCATGTTTTAGATGTTTCCCTCTTCCAACACACCTGATTCAAATGATCAGGACCAGCATTCTTATTTTGCATCATTTGCAGAAGCAGCACTTTATACCATCAAGTGTATCCTCCTCATTGTTCTCCATTAAAACAACCTGTGGATTGAAGCAGCTGCACACGATAGTTTAATTTTGTGTGGAAGAA
>OMNN01067393.1:7246-20302 GCA_900302755.1 Chromis chromis
GACCTATATGTCCTGCCTCACCACCACAACGACACTACCATCATCTACCTCTGCCTCACACCAACTGCACCAAGAAAAGCGGGGTGGGGATACAAACCCTGGTTTGGGTAGGGGGTAGAAGTAGAAGAGTTAAGGATGAAAGTAGGGATACAGACCCTTGTTCGGGTAGGGGGTAGCTTGGTCAATGCTTCATTCTCGAGTGGCAGTTAACACTATCTCAAATCTGAGACTCACTCAAAAACACATGAATGCACCATAGGTCAGCAGTAGATGTTTCAATGAAGTCCACATTACCACATTTTTGTGACAAAAATAAGAAAACATATATTCTATAGGTTTAGACTGCTGGGGGACTCCCATGATGCACTGGGCTCCTCTACTCTCTCTTTACTGTGATATATCACCATTACATATTACTAACTCTGTGTTTCCCCTGAGGTCCTGTGTCCTGGACTTGTTCTCTCTATGGATGCTATGGAGCTACATGTCCCTGATCTGCAGCTGCTGGCCTCACCACTCTCCCCCCTCATCCTCACTCCCAACCCAAACAAGTCAAGGCAGATGGCCGCCTTGCCTGAGTCTGGTTCTGTCTGAGGTTTTTTTCCCCCATCCCTATCCTAGGGGGTTTTCTGGTTCCTTCCCAACGTCTCTGACTGCTTGCTCATAGGGAATCCAAAAGCAACTTTGGATTGTTGGCTTTTTCCTTACTATGTTAAGCGCTATGAGATGACATATGTTGTAAGTATGATCTAGAAAATAAACTGAATTGAATTGAATATTTTCACTGTGATTGATCACCTAGTTGTTGATTTCATTCTGTGCTTAAATGACTGAAAGATGTGAAAAATGTATAATTTGTATGTACAAAAATACGGAAAGCACTGGTTAAGTTTAAAAAGCAAGCTATGTAATTACTTTCAGAGCATAGTGATGTGCTTTTTCTGTGCTTTTAAGAAGAAATAATACAAATTTGGGAAACAGCAAATTAAAATATTGTCTGGGGATTAAGTACGATCTGAAGGACAGACAGTATAAGCCAGTGAGCCCTATCAAAATGTCCTTAAATGCCTCCCTCCTCCCCTATCGTGTGTTGCTATGGAACGTGAGCTGAATGCCGTAGTTGTATGTAAATACAACTGTTAATGTGACACCCACACTGAGCGTTGGTGGCCATCCAGTCTTTGAGGGGGAAGAGCTACGACAGGCTCAGGCTTACTGCTTCTGTTGCTGTTGATGGCTCTAAATAAACCTACAAACACTGTTGCGAGCATATTCTCTGAGCAATATTGGTAACTCCTTCAAAAAGTTCCAATATCTGTTCTAAACAAAGCCTCTCCTGTGGGAGGCTGCAAATGACAGATGTGACAAGAATGGCGTGGGACACAAGAAACCTTAAAAAAGATCAGTGGCTGGCTGAATGCAGCCCACTCGTGTCAAAGTCTGCCAATCAACTCTACACGGTGAAGTAAAAAAAATCTTCAATAACGCTATGAGCACGAGAAACAAAGAGAATCTGTTGGATCAAAACCTTTTGTTCATATTGTAAGAAGGTAAAATAATTTCATCTTAATGCAACACAAAGACACAAGCAAAACAAGGGTGTGGATGCAAAACAAGACTACATCCATTCATTGATCAGACCCTGTAATATGTTTCATGTTCTGCATCCATCTTTCATCTAAGGCACCAAACAGAAAGTGATGAGCTATTTTGAGGAACCACTTGTCATTTTATCTGCAGTCACTGAAAATGAACAAAATTAGCAATGCTGTAAGACCCGATACACCCTCACCACAAAGCCACTGAGATGTTTCTGCCCACAGTTGGTTCTGTTATTATCATTATTGTTATAATAATGTTATTTGACAGTGTCACAGAGTTTGAAACTGTATGCTTTAAGTTTTACTTTACTGCCACAAATATATTAGTTGTACTAAAAGTGCATATGAAAAAAAAGGATATTGTCAGGATCCCCGCTTCAGCCCTTGCTTGCCCTCACTCTCTCCCTCACCATCAGCCCAGCCCTGCCTGCAGTCACCCTGATTGCAGGGACTGGAGACAGCTACGGGAAGCAGCTCACCTGCCCACAATCACCAGCTCCCATAAAGACCCAGGTCATTCATCCACACACTGCCAGACCATAGACTATGCAACCCTGTTTCCCTGCCGGTCCCCGCTCTGTGTCCTCCCTGCCTTCCCCAACTTCTTTGTAGTTTCGCTTGTTTTTGTATGAGGTTTGGTTCAGTTCTTCATTCTGTATTGGTTTCAGTTAAGTTCTTTGTTAAATAAATGCTTTGTTAAACATTCCGCCAGCCTGTCCGTGCCTGGGATCTCTGACACTCCATAACAGATATGTTATTAGCATTGTTTTGGGTGTTTCCTACTCTTGGGCACACTGACTAACACTGTTGATACATTTATATTGACACAAACTGGGTCAATTTAATGAATGAAGATACAAATAATCAATGCATGAATATATACTTACAATAATCCAAGCTATTTCCACAACACTAAACTGTGTAGCATATACTAGGGCTGGGGAAAATATCTACCTGCAAATTTTCTGACGGACATAATTTTGATTAGATGTGATGAGTATTACCACATGAGATACCACCAAAACCCTGACTGTCATACAAGAAGGACAGAATGAATTTGTGAAACCATTGACTCAACAGTTTAAACCCTGGGTCAGATGAGCTACAAAATATACGAGGAATGGCTATTCAATAATGAGACTGAGTTTATGTCAGTGGAACCACCACTGGGCAGTCTAAATAACTCCTGAAAGCTTCAATCTGCTTGAATTAAATGAAACTGAAGTACACATTAGTCCCATTATTTAGTAGTCACACCTCATATATCCTAAATTGCAGCCTTGGTGATTTGCTAATTGCATTGTCTCATTTTGCGATTTGAAATAATTGAACAATTGCTCAGCTCTAGCATAAAAGAAACAGCATGTCATTACCACTAAAGCTCAACCTTGCATACCACCACCACCTTGAGCAGTCGACTCCGATTATACTGTACAAATGAAACAACCTTGAGTTGTGTAGCATTTGAACTGTGGCTCAAAGCTGCTCCAGGCAAGATCTTCATGGAAAACAAATCGTTTCTAAACTGCACCATGAAGGGTAGAGAAGGCTGCTGCACTTCTAACTCAGATGCTGTAAATTCATCTTCTCTTTGCTCAAACAGAACACTGGACAGGAAACTCTGACAGGTCGCTTGGTAACCATAAGCAAACTCCGTGGGGTTGACCCAAAGCATGACTCATTTAACACATTTAAAACCGTAATGAAGAAAGAAAACAGATTGGAAATCAGGATAACATTATCGTGAATGTGCACGTGCTTCATTGTCATACCAATATGGACATAAAGACATAAGAGAGCCAGCTTCAGCAAATTCCATCTTGCACACAGTGAGTCAATGAGAGGTGATGAACCATTTGGCAACAGCAGAGGGTGGCTGTTTGATTTACCAGGAGCCAAGTCATCATTTTAAAAGGTTGAGCATTCATCTGCCATATGGGCTTTTATCATTCTGCCCAACTCTTTATGTATTTCCGAGCTCCATGTGAAATGAAGCGCTATAAATTCACAATGCAAACTGATATCCAGGTAGGGTTCACCTCACGACTGATAGTAAGCATGGAGACTGTCCTCAGTCAAAAAACAATAAAAAAACAATAAAAAATTTCATCATTTTAAAACTGATAAGACTAATCTGTGGTATTACAGCTTGTAATCCTCGGAAATAATAATCTTGGCAAAAATAAACATGGCAAAGACAGTGAAATCTGATGGGTTAGGTTAGGTGAAACTATCTCGATGATTTCCCCCACCTCGTCTGTCCACTTGGCAGTTGAATCTGGGGAATCAAAGGCAATGCGCTGGCCGTCGCTCGTTGTCATATCTCTCAAGTCTTGTTTCCATATTTTTTGTCCTTTTATTTGTTTTCCTTTTTTCAGGGTTGTTCAGGTTGTTGGTGGAGGTAGATGGTTAGATTAAGATTTAAAATGATGGGAAAGGTTTTTATATTTTGGTGTATTTTATACTTTGTATTATGTAGAAATCTGTATTAGTTAAAAATGTATTTACATTCCTGGTATTTAAGATTAGACGTCGGATGTAGGCGTTTAGGGTTAGATTTAGGATGGGTGGGAAAAGCTTTTGTATTTTGGTGGTGTATATTTTTGTAAAAGTAAAAATTTAAAAAATTAATAAATTAATATCTTAGGTTCCTGGCGGTTAGGCTTAGACGTCGGAGGTAAGTGTTTTAGGGTTAGACGTCAGAAGCAGGCGTTTAGGGTTAGATTTAGGATGGATAGGAAAGGTTTTTATATTTTGGTGATTTATGTTTTGTATTTTGTAAAACATCTGTATTAGTTAAAAATTGCTATTTAGTGTTTTGTTTTAAATTATTATTATTAATATTTCGGTTTCTGGCGGTTAGGCTTAGATGCCGGGGTCGGCATTTAAGTTTTAGGCTTAATAATGGTGGGTTAGGATTGACAGTGAAACCTGATGGGTTAGGGTTAGAAAAAAGTCACAAGCAATCAGACAAGTTCAGCCAAATTATTACCAGCATCTTATCGTTTCACTGCTGGCATTTCTTGCGCATGTGACTTACCCAAAACTAAGATAATAATATCCTAATTGTAATATACTGGAATTAACTTTAAAAGCTACTTTTGTAAAAGTTTATCAAACTGCAGAAGACAGCACTTAAAAAAAGAAAAGCCTGCAAAACAAGTATTTAATAAAACTATTACCATTCAAAGACATGTTCATCCTCAGAGTTTGTGTTTAAAAAAGACTAAGCTGTGTGTTGTTTTGTAACCAACATAATTATAATGTTTCTTTAGTGGAGAGTATGGGGCCTATTGCAGCCTGAACACATAAAGAGACAACACCAGGTTTTTAGTAGAGATTACAGACGCTAATAATTAAAATACAAATGCACTGGGTGTACGTGTGTGTGTGTGAGTAGTTAACCTCTCATATGTGCGTTAATGAGCAACGTGCTTGTGTTTGTGTTGTGTTTCCATAAATCAAAAGCCTTTGTAAATCCAAACTACATTTCCTTTAATCCCAGTGAGCAATTTGTGACTTCTGGGAAGTCATTTGTTCTGCAGGGAAATAAAACAGAGCCAACAGCTTAACAAAGTGCAGCCAGTCGGCATATAAGCAGCATTACAGCACAATGTACAGCATGTGTGTTTTGCTCAGCATGACCTAAGCCTCACGTCACAGAGTTATGTAGCACAGTAGGCAACACCCGGTAGAGCACTTAATACCATGGCCAGCAGCCAAAGGGAAACTCTGACTATTCACACAGATTAACACACGGCTGGCAGGAATACCGGAAAACTTCATACCTGTCTGGGAAATACTTAAAGGAGGGGTACTAAGAAATATCTGGGTTTGTGTAATTCAGTTCATTCAGAGCAGCTATAACAGCAAAGTTTAATTTAACCCTAATCTCAACCACAACATGGTGTAATGAACTTCTTTGTTTAGTTTTCAAATCCAGTAATTCCATGTCATGGCCACACAATGCAAGTATGTCATACGAGGGTACTTCTAAAAGTTCTCACCCAGCAACTCCCATTTTGGGGCATAACTGTAGACTATAAAGCCTTATATGACTGTGCACAAGAACTCAAATGGTTGAAGCAATCAAAGAAAAAAGGAGAGGAAAGCTTGGAGGTTTAGTGCTGCTGCTCCAGGACAATGCGCCCATCCACACAGCACAGGTGGAAGAAGCAGCCAAATGTGGCTTTGAGCTGTTGCCCCATGAAACTTGGGTGGCTGTGGTTTAGATGGTAGAGTGGAGGAAATTGGCGGTTCAATATCCTCCACATATCAAAGTGTCCTTGGGCAAGACACTGAACTCGAAGTTGTTTCTGACAGGCAGGCAGGCAAGCACCCTGCGTGGAAGCTCTGTCGCCATTGCTGTGTGGAAGTGTGTGCATGTAAATTAGTGAATGAGAAACACATTTTAAAGGTAGAAAAGCGCTATATAAGTGCAGACGCTTTACCATTTGCACCTCACTCACCCAACCTGGCACCGTCTGACTTCTATCTGTTTCCTAAACTGAAATAGAGTGATGATGAAGTCATCTGTGCTGTTGGGGAGTATCTGGAGGATCAAGACGTGACCATCTTCAGGAAAGGATTGCAGAGCTTGAACATCGTTAAACCAAGTGCGTTAAAGTTAAAGGAGTCTATGTTGAAAAATAATGCAAGAACAATCTTTCTCCCGTGACGTTTTTTTGAAGTACCGTCAGATTTGGATTTGGATTCACTTTGGGATTAAAGCTGTAGTTAGAAAACGTACTCTGTATCACTAAGAAACTATGAGTTCACATTAGTCCCATGGTTTGTCCCAAGGTAACAAAAACTACTATGGTTAAACAATGGTGGCTTCAGTCAAACGTGCTAAAATGTACATTACCATCAAAACAACAACAATGCAAACAACCCATGCAATACAATATCCACTCTTAGCAAGCTGTAGATGCTAACAGTGGATATTGCATTGCATGGGTGCCTGAGAAGGGTCAGGTTTTTAGGTTTTAATCAGTATCAAAGCAGTCCAGTCATAGTTGCCTGCACTACCATAGGTACAGAGCAAACCCAATCTGTTAGTAGTAAAAAAGTGAAAAAAGCAAAAAAAATAATAATAAAAAAAGTCCTTAATTATAATTAAACAGTCTGGCAGGGTCTAGGCTCTGATTGAGCCACTTTTTGTCAGTCAAATGTTGCACAACTCCCACAGTGTCACTGAGAACAACACATTTCACCAAACACGCATAAAACCTGAAAAGGCAGACACGGCCAATTAGTACTGCCTTTCCATGACTCACGCCATTAATTAGCAGAATAGGGAAAAAAAGTAGAGAGGGAGATGAGGTCAAATAAAAGCAAATTAACTTGTGATAAAAATGCCTGTTTACTGGAACGTAGACACCACGGGGGGATCGCATGATTAAGGGTTTAATGGAGTCGGTAATGACCGTATGACTGTCCATCTTTTGATTTAAGCCTACGGTGACAGTACAAAGGAACGTTTGAGATTACATGTTTTTTGAAAAGGAGAGTGTTTTTGAAACTTGATGTGGTAAACCTGTTATTTCACATTGCAGGACCCAGTGCCAGAGCCCAGTGCTGCTGGAGACACAAGTGTTTGACATGCTGGTAGATACACTGTTTGAATAAGTGGGCCTTTCTTTAGCAGAAAGGCGCATTATGGCGTAGACAGTATTCAAACTTTTGTTAATGCAGCTTCATTGTATCTTTTATCTGGTGCTTCTGAATGCTTTTTGTGAGGAGTTTGACCCTGCCCCTGTGATTCCACTGATATTTTTTATTTCAACAAAGTTTAAAGTCAGTGATACACAAACCAGTAGTCTGCAAGGTTGGAAACCACCTAAAGCTTGATATGCTCTAGAAATGAGTCAGCAGCAATACAAAGCCCTAAAGTACCAAATCTGTAGTATCTACAAAATCAACATAAACCACTGCTTCTTTAATATGCTAAACATGGCATTTGACAGACGTCATCCGTATTCACTTTTTCCACCAAGCTCTTGTTTCCAGGCAGTGTATTATCTACAATCACCAGAGCAAAGCAACATGTAGCTCATATTTGCATGAACCTGGAAATGCAGCAGCCCGATAATACGACTGTGTTATTCTCTCTAATGTACTTGATTAGCAAAGCCAGCAGACTGGAGCAGCTCTATCAAACATTCAACACGCTGCTGCACAGAAACCTGAGTCTGTTGAAATGCAGCCTGCAGTTAGACATTCAGAATTACAGAAACCTCGGTGTGTAGCCAAAGTTCAGTGGCCTGACACGAAACAACTCGACTGTACTAATTGACCTCACTATGAATCTGCACAGCTCCCGTCACTCCAACAATGCACACGGGGGAAATGATGAACATCTATGGAACATTTATAATCCTTTCACTTGCCCTATATGTACAGTTTGACAACCCTATTTTCCTCACCATATGCCACATACCATATGTGTCCGTACACTATGCACAGTGAACTGAATACATGTCTGTCCATTACTAAATCACATTCCGGTGAATCCATCCTACTGAGTGATTTTGAAAGTTATGAAACTCAGGAATTAAAACCAAACACAAAGCAAAATAAACACCATTGTGCCTATAATCTCCCCTCTTTCATTTCCAGCCAGTGACCATACTAGTGGTACTAGAAAATGTGCTCTCTCCTATGACATGTGTCAGGGCTGCACTGTAATCCCTATCATGCATCTGACTGATTAAAATGCATCCCCTGGCCAGTGCAGGTCTATAGGAGACAGAGGCAGGGAGAAACTGTATGTGGACAAAAGAGACATTAAGTAAACTCAGCTGCTATCCGGTTGACTATTTGTTGCCTCGTACAAAAGAGTATTTGATAGTAAATGTTTCATGACCGCCAAATTTTTATCAGCCTACTGCAATTTAATTAAAAAGCATAAAACATAATGTTGAACATTTCATTTCCTCCAACTGCCTCTGCCTGCTACTTTAAATTACTGACAAAATCAGTGTTGTGGCTGATGATTCAGAGATCTGAGTCAGGTTGTATTAGAATGTTAAGCGCAATATTGTGAAGAGCATTGTGTGAAATGTGACGTACTTTCAGGTGAAAGAATATATGAGCAGTTTATATCAGACAGTTTAAGACCCTTATACCTCACCTGTTAAACTTTCCAATTAAGCCTGACATTAAAATGCGAGCTGTTGTATGCACCCTGTGTAGCAGGAGGGAATCTCAGGCAGGCAAGGATAACTTTACACTTGTGCTGCTGTTCTTTTGTACTTTTTCCCTTTAATTATTTTGGGATTTGATTGCATTACGAAAAAGTCCACACTATTTTTGCAAATAAGGAATCTCTGGTAAATGACAGCAATTCAGACATTAACCACATTTTAGACCAAAAGAATGGGGCAGAAATTTTAAACTACTTGAACCATGGGTGCCCTGATAGCCTAGCGGTTATGTCGTGTGACCCACGTTCAGAGGCGTAGCGGCTGACCTCAGCCATTTACCGCATGTCCTTCCCCACTCTCTCCCGTTTCTAACTCTATCCACTGTCCTCTCTAATAAAGGCCAAAAATAAATCTTAAAAAAAACCCTACTTGAACCACAAGCTTGCAACTTCTTTTCTGTCAGCGTACATCCAAACATCCATCTCTGATCTACATATAAAATAACTATGACAGACTAGCTAGGAGAGTAATGTGCAGTTATAAAGACACTGGTGACAAAACATTATGACAACCCTCGACTAATTCGATGTTGGTCCTTCTTAAGCCGCCAAACAGCTCCAGCCTGCAAAGATATCGACTCCACAGACTTCTGAGGATGTCCTGGGGTATCAAGCACCACCATGTTAGCAGCACATCCTTTAGGTTCTGGATGCTGGGAGTTGAAGTAGCCATAGATTATGTTCCACCTTCCAACACCCTGTCGCTGGTTCATCGTTCAACCTGAAAGCCTTGTTGTTTCAGAGATGTTCTGATCCAGTCATCTGGTCATATCAATGTGGCTGTTGATAGCATTGTTCAGGTCTGTACACTGATGGCTTCTCTTGCATCCAAGACTGAACAGACTGCTCACTAAACCCTCTGAACTAAAACGGTGGGTTTGAAAGGCATGTTATTTTTTTAAATGATCAAAATTACACCATTTATGATATCAAGAAACTGTGAAAACAGGAAGAATCATTGGATTGTAAAACTTTCTGACAGTCCTTAAACTAATCATATGTGACCCTTGAGTCTGTCTGGAATAACAACCAAATCTAAACTTAAAATCAGGATTTTACATCAAAATCATTTTATTTTACGTCTTAAATAAACTTTTAATCTAACCTTTATTGATCCCCTTGGGGAAATTCCTTCTCTGCATTTGACTCATCCTATTCAAAGTTAACCTTAATCTTAGGAGCACTGGGCTGCCGTGGTGCAGCCATGGGTTAAGGGCCTTGCTCAAGGGCCCACAGTGGCTCTCACTTTCCCACCTCAACCTCTTGCCAGTCCGGGGGCTCGAACCAGCAACCCACCAGTTACAAGTTTGCTTCATAAACCACTAGGCCACCACTGCCCACTTATTTTGCAATAAGCAGAATAATTAAAAACAAAAAGAAATGCACTCCGTAGTACAACTGGCAAGTCTACAGTGACTCAGCTGCGATGAAGTCACAGTAAAAAAAATTTTTTTTAAAGATTTATTTTTGGCCTTTTATGCCTTTATTAGATAGGACAAGGGGTTGAGACGGAAACGGGAGAGAGTGTGGAAGGATATGTGGCAAACCCCCGAGGTCTGAATCGAACCCGGGACAGCCACTACGCCTTAACACTTGGGTCACACAACATAACCATTAGGCTATCGGGGCGCCCCACAGTAAAAAATGCTATGGACTACAGGACACAAGTATGGAAACTAATTAATAATAATGAGTCAAGTTTTTTTTAAGGATTTATGGTAGTATAACTGTCCTATACTACCCAAAACATTTTTTGAGGTCTTGCAGTCATGGTTGTGCTGTTTCCATAGAGTTGCAGGACTTTATATTGCAGTGAAAAATGAGTAAAAATGTGACAGGAGCAAACACTGTTTGGGGTTAAGGGTGTTAACATGTGCCAGACCCTGACTTCATCTGTGAGTGAATGTTTTGGATCACTGGTATAGGACAGCCTAGCCCCCCACCCTGAATCACATTTGACTGGATACAGTTTTCATGAGTCATGAAAAGTATTGCAGCATGTACAAGAAGAGAACAGAAGGTGGTGTTTTATACAAAACTGCTCAATGATGCTTAAAAAATGCCAAACAAATTGCAGAACAATTCACATACATTCGGGAATAGAAGTTAAAAAGGTATTTTTTTTACTCTACAGTGTATTTTGGGTGAACACAGTGTGGTTTGGTGTTGAAAACCACACCTCCACAGAGTACCTTCAAATACTGAATAAAGTGCTTGTTGATAGTTTGTGCCGTAAAACGGGTCCACGTGACCCCTGTTTGGTCATGTTTTGTCTGTTCATTCAGTACTGTCCACCATGTCCTCAGTTCATAACAGAGTCATTAAATACCAGTAATTCACTTACAACAATCTAATAAGGTAAAACCTGATTTTCAAAGGTCATTGAATTCCCATGTCAGATGAGTCATGCAGGCTAGAGATTAGAAAGGCTTTCTGTCTATCTCTGTCAGCCACAAAGACACAAACACACACACATGCAGCAGGTATACACACACACACACTCACTTAAAGTGCAGGAGTAGAATTTGAAAAAGTAATTTTGAAAGTATATGTTCCAGTGCTTCAAATCCCAACTGAATTCATGAATCATAGGAAAAAGGTTCCCTCTTCCCCAAACTGCCACCACGGTGCCCTTAAGAAAAACACTTCACCCCAACCGCTTTAATAATACTGCTCAGTAGCCAACTGTTAAAACAATATCTCAAGAAACATCCAAATGTGGGAAATGACATTAATGTTAGGTAAGCTGAAGCTGGAATCTGAATATTCATAGTTGGTAAACCCAATATCTAATTAAAGGTTGTAAAAGTAGCTTGCCAGGCACAGATAGAACATTCTCACATTTGACAATTGGATCTAACTGCTGTGTAACACTTCTTAATAATCTAAGAATAGTAATTAACCCAGGGACACACTGGTTTCACAATCAGATGTTATTTATAGGAGTCTTTCCAGCACTGATTAGCCAGCGCCACACTGGGTGCCAGTAGCAGGTGCTGTCACTGCCAAATGCAAAGGCTAGGCTAATGATTTTAACATGGACTTTTTCCAATCTCGGCACAGCAAACTCAAATCCCTCAACAATAGCAGCAACAATAACAGCTGAAGATCTGAGGGGTAAATAAGACAAAGTAGCACAAATACCAACCTGAATAAAGCCATTACACAGGAAGATGCAGGGAGGTAGCGCTCACAGAGACAGAACATTCACTGATATGTATTTGGACTGGCCCCAATGAGATGGGAAATAATTTCCTCCTAAATTAGCTGGTCGTAAATTGGATTAAATTAAATCAGATTGTATGTTGCAAAAGGGCCGTTTCAGTTGCAGTAGCAGGATGTAGAAAAAGTAATGGTTTAAAAGTGAGAATAGAGTACATCAATTAATAATAGCTGAAATACATATTATTTTACAGCATCATTTAATACCACTTATCATATATTGATGCTGGACAGAAAACTGGCACATTCATTAAGACGGGACACTGTGAGACTGGAAAGGTGCTTCAGATGTAAATGTCTCTATAGACTGGTATAGTGATGACGTATTTCTGTAGGCCAACCCGGCAAAAATGGCGCCGGTGGGATTTTTGCATTGGATTTTGGATCATTGCAGAAAATAAGCTCTGTGTCAAACACACGTTTCTGATGCGTTGCTGTTTTGTTCAGCTGGATAATCTTCACAGATGAACACCATTTATATGAAGTTTGAAGCCTTAATGCAGCCGAGAGAAGTAAAAAGCTAACGCTATGCTATAGCAAACTACACTGCTGTCGGTTGTTTTTGACGTCACGACTGCTATGCTTCATAGATCTAATCAGCGCTTTTGACAAGCTAGCGAAACCGTAGCTTAATACATCGTTTATTAACCTGAAAAACAGTTTATTGTTTATTAACTGAAAAACAGGACTAGAAGCTGTAAGGCGGACTAGTGAGAGAGTTCCCGGGGTTTGTGTTCGGCGTGACGACGTCTAATGTCCCCGACAACCACTGTAGTCTCATTTAGCCACTTGTGAGCAACCGCCGTTTTAAGTACGTGTAAAAACTTTAAAATTCACAAGTGGGTGTCTTATCTAACGTAGTTTATCTCGACGAACAAAACGTCAACATCTCTTAAGCTTGTGTCAACCACAGACCTTATTTCAGGCGTCTAAACACAAACCCATTCAAAATCCCCATTGACTTTTAGAGTTAGGAACCAAAGCTAACTCACTTCCGGGTTTTAGGACTCATTTCTGTGCCAGTCC
>OMNN01067487.1:6009-31368 GCA_900302755.1 Chromis chromis
ATAACTAAATGAATGGCAGTGTAGATCCACCACTTTGGTCTGGATGGAAATCTCTCAATAACTACTGGATGGATTGCTATAAAAAAAATATTACAGATTTTCAATATCACTTGAGAATGATTTTTGTGATGTGGTGCTCTTCCCAAAATCTTTTGCAGGGGAATTTGCTACACAAATTTGTCCTCCTCCAGATGAATTTCACTTTTTTTGATCACATTTTATTTAGTGCCATATATAGTGCAGTAATTTTAATTATGACCATATACATGTAAAAAATAAATCCCATTGGCCTCAGATTGGCAAATGTTACCATGCTAACACACTAATCTGAAATAGTGAAATGGTAAATATGTTAGCATTACCATTTAAGCATTTTAGGATGCTGATGTTAGCATTTAGCTCAGAGCAACACTGTTCCTATGTACAGCCCCACAGAGTTGCACAAATGGCTTCAGTCTCTTGTTTGCTATCATGAAGTAAAACTGCCAGTTTCAGACTCTCTGTGTGTTATAGGTTTAACAACAGACAATGGTAAAGGCTTAATGGTGTTTGCAGAGGTCTGGGCAGAGCTGGACAGTTTCTAAAAGAAGTGATCTGAGTCTGCCTAACATGGGTCTTTTCTTTAAGTCTGTGTCGGCTGTTAGTAGAGCCCAATCTGATCCAACATCGTTCTGAACTGGGGTTTGTATTCCTGGGGTCAGTAAATGTAAAATTCTTCTATGGAGTGTTTGTCAGTTCAGTTTGTGTTGTATGTGTTGCACTGGTCTCTGGCCACTACAGAGTCAGTGTGGATAGTATTGAAACAAGTCCCAGTGGTTTAAAGGGTTTGGGACGTGGCCAGCTTGCTCCTGACTGAAGAGAACAGGAGAAGCCCTGTTTGACTCTGCTGACCGACCAGAATCTCTCTCTCTCTCCCTGATCTGTCTGTTCCTCTCTCTGCCTTTTTCTCTCCTCCTCTCAGTGACAGCACTGTCCTGTCTTAGCTGCAGTATTGACTGATGACTGGACTGTGACTGTGTGTTTTGCAGATGGCTGCGAGCAGTAGCTGAGGACGCCACTGGGAGTTCCCCTCTTGCAAAAATGAATGGTAAGACCACTGCAGTTTGTGTATGTGTAAAGGAGGGTATAAACCTGTGTGTGTGAAGAGAGAAAACGATAGGTTGTGTGTTTTTTGGCTCTGCAGATCTGCTAAGGGCAGCACAGTGCTTGTTCTTGTAGTAAATTGCAGTTTCATGCTGATTTATGTGCACACATGGTTCCAGTTATATGTTTCTGATTTATTTCTTATCATTTGTGAGGTTTGAACCTAAAACCGTCCCTGGATCAGCTTATTTGTAGCACTACTTATAGTACAGTTATAGTCATTTTGAAATCTGTTCCATTTCTTTTACGTTTTGGCTCCAGCTTTAATAACGGTTTCAGTTACGGAAATAAAGTTACAGGAACTGTATCTAAATACATATATTATGTAAATAATATTGTAAACTGTCCTTTCACTGTGTCTGGGGATGTACTACAGAGTAAACACTGTAAATACTACTGAAAGTGTGCGCTTGTCCTTCCCTTCTGTTTGAACTAAGAGACACAGCATCACTGGCATCACTGAGCTTCATTATCACTTTGTCAATATCAGTGCATTCCAGATCCTGACTGCCACTGAGGCTGGTCTCAGAGTACTTCTCATCTCGTGTGTGTATGTGTTTGCCTGAGTGTGCACCTGATTTCCTGCTCCTGTTTGTTTGCAAGTCATAAAATGGTTTCTTACTCTGTAGTAGTCATAGAAAGTGAATGAATAGAGCCTTTTCCCCTATACGCAGTGCATTTCCACCGCAGGGACTGATTGATTATTATACCCCCCAAAAAGTCCCAGCTAAGGGGTGTTGTAATTTTCTAAAGTACAGGAACTGTGGGGGTGGGGCTTGCTGAGTTGAACATTTCTGATTGGTTGAGTAATTGCAGCATTTTATTTTACCCTCCAATTTTAAAAGTCTGCTGCTGTGAATCCAGTTTTTTATACATTGTGCTTCATAACATCAGCATGGAGTTACAGATGGAAGCATATCACAGATTGACTAAAGATCAAACATAGTATAGCATAGTCACATGCACAAATGACATGTAACAGCACTCCCTTTATTCTACAATTTAATTTAGCAGACGCTTTTATCCAAAGCAACGTACATAGGTAGGTAGGTAGGCGGGGCAGTATTAAGGACCTTGCCTGAGGGTCCTCACTGGATACCTGCGCCCTGACCGGGATTTGAACCACCGATCTCGCATGCCAATGTCTGGGGTTAGTCACTGAGCTATCCAGCTTAATCATACAGCAGCAGCCTAATTTGCTTAATTTTTGCATTTTTGTTTTTAGACCATAGTGGAATTGTAGACAGCCAACAGCCTATAGGAACTTTTTTAGTTCCTTGAAAAAAAATACCTTGGACTAAGAGTTCTAGGTACTTTGGGTGGCAACCATGGTCTGTATTTAAAGATGGACAAACCCTCTGTGACATCACCCTTAGTTTCCTTTTAAAGCTTAGTGTGTTGACCTCACCTAACTGCTGGCTAATGCAAATATGAGTAAAGAGGTGGAGCATGAGGCAGGCCGTTGACTCTCCTATAAGTATCCATGTCTATTAGGCAGACTTTAAGACAAGTTACAGAATGAGATTAGGTCTTAAAAAAAACAGTTTTTTGTAAATATGTTTTTTTCTGGTGGGCATTTGAAGGGGTTTATGGGGATTGGCTCACTTTTGGCCATTTGAGGAACTTTAGCTTTTGGCTCTTCTTGTTTTAGCTTTATTTTTAATCTTTGGAGGTCGTTGCTTGGAGGAACTGCAGCTAATGTTGTCTTGCTCAGATGTAAGTGCTTTATGTGTGTAATTTACACTGAGAGCATGAGTGAGAACCTCTGTAACTTAAGTCTATTCAAGAAACAGACTTCTCAACAGAAAGCAGAAAGTTCCCATATTTGAAGCATGAGCGGATATAAAAACCTCAGTGTTATTTTAAAAAAAAGTTAGTTATATTAAACCTGCTCCCTGGAGCTAGTTGGCCTGTTGTCCTGTGTCCGAAACTTCACATTAATCTATGACTTGTCTTTCTCTGTAGGTGGTCCAAGTGTTTGGGCCATCTCCCCAGAGGAGAGGAACAAACATGATCAGAAGTTTGACACCCTCTCCCCATTAATGGGCTATGTCTCAGGTACACACACTTACATGCACTCACTCGTACACACTGTTGGTGCACAGTCATTGCCCAGTCAGAGTGGTTCATAATGCAATACATGACACATCCTTTAGCCATCAAGTGTGTAAACCTTAGAGATATCCTAATAATACACACAATACTGCACAGGCACATGTAAATAAAATACAAGTTGCTATAAAATACACACAGATGTCAATATGCTTAAGTGATTATGCAAATATAGACACACCTGCAGACGTAGAGGTGCTGCAGATAGTAAAGTACAGCCTTGCATTTGTAAACAGACATATTTTTCCATTTGTTATGCTATAGAATCTCAGTTTTCGTGATGTTTTTTTTCTCTTTTCCCTTTTTGTCTCATTTTATAGGGGAACAGGCAAGGAAGTTTTTCCTCCAATCTGGGCTACCTTCCAATGTATTGGCAGACATATGGTGAGAAAGACACATATTCGCTCTCACACCTAGACAGATTTGTCAGTGATGAGTTTTTCTGAAAGATTTCACTGAAATCTATACTTGAAGCGCAATATCTTTCCCCTGTTTTCTCACTCGTGTCTCCTAGGGCTCTGGCTGATATGAATAAAGATGGAAAGATGGACAGGTTGGAGTTTTCCATCGCTATGAAGCTCATAAAGCTAAAACTCCAGGGTACACCGCTTCCCTCAGCTCTGCCAATCATCATGAAGCAGCCTCCAGTGCCTGCTCCCAGCCTTAATAACCCCACCTCAACCATGACCAGCTCAGCCTACGGTACAGTGCTATTGCTATTATGACACACTACACTGTATGTGGATGTGAGTTAGTTAGGAACTTATTTGTCCAGAAATATGTCTTTTTCTTCAGCTGTCATTATGAATGTGATCCCATTTTGGGAATTTAAACAGCTATTGATCAGCTAATCTAAACTGTGTCTCACTAATTGTCTCCCTAAAGGCTTTGTACATTCATTTAACAGCTGTGTTGTCTAAACTGCTGTTTGGTGTGTCTCTGTGTGTATCGTAGGTATTGGTTCTTTGCCTAACTTGTCCATGATGCCCGGAACAAACCTTTCCATGTTGACTCCCATCTCCCTGACAACCTCTGGACTCACACCTTTGGCACCAATGACAGGCCTCACCCCTTTGGTTCCTACAGCAACAGGTCTGAACCCACTAATAGCATCCACCCCCACCAGGCCCCTGATGCCCACCGTGGGAAACGCCACGTTGCCAAATGGCACCATGGGACTCCTCCATCCAATCCCAGCTGGAGCTTTAACTACAGGTACATGTGATCTGTTTGCTCTTCTATTTTTTCCTCTGATATTATTCAGGTGTCACTGCTCTGAAAGGAAAACCATTAGGATTGTCTCCAGTATGATGAAATTCATTCACTTGTGTTTTGATTATGCTTCACGATTATTTGCCATTTCTTGTAGCATGAAAGCTATCAAGGAGAAATGCCCTACTCGGATAGTAAATAGTGTATATGTGTACATGGTGCAGTATTTCTGTAGTTTTAAAGGAAAAGGAGGGAAAAGAATTACCCTTTTTTTTTGCAGAGTCAGGTCTTTCAGTCTCATCTCCATACAAATAGCTTCTCTGTCCTTGACAATGCTACAGCAGTGAATGGATCAAAGTGCATTACTGAGCTTCTACAGGGCCTTTTTACCTATTCTCAAAACTGTAAAAAAATTATGAACATGAAGGGAAATGAGAGCATCAAATTTTATAGTTGTGGTTAGTTATTTTAATGAAATGTCCTAACAATGTTGCAAATGACAACATAAATGCACAGTTAAAGTAATGGATATGTGTGTGTGTGCTTCAGGCCTACCTCTATCTGCAACCTCCTACTCCTCTCCGCTTGGATTCTCCTCTTCTCCTGCTGGTATAAACAAGGCCTCGTCACTGCTGGACCTGGGGTCTGGCAGGTAAAACACACACATAGACAGAAATTGAAAAGCATGAAGCAGTTTGACCCTTTTGCACAATCATTGTCTTATTTTTGTAGTTAGTGCATACACCTAAAAGTAAAGTTTGTTGTGTTCTGTCTTTCAGTTCTGCTTCCTCATCCCCATCTATGATGTCCCCCATGGCTGCTGTTCCCAGTGACTGGGCCGTGCCACATGCCTCCAGACTTAAATACAGACAGCAGTTCAACGGCTTGGATAAACAGATGACTGGTTACCTCACTGGTACGATGTGTTTTTTCTTTTCTTATTTATGTACAGTGTTTACAAAACCAAGCTACGTGTGGAATGCAGGCGTGGATGCCCATAAACTACAGTCATTTCATAATGGGTGCCTCCCTCTATTTTTTACAGTGTGTGTTAAGCCTTAGTTGACTCTTAGAAAGTAGATGTTGTATTTGCGGGTGTGTTCAGGCATGGGGCAGTTTCTCAACACACACACACAAACACACACACACACACACAGCCAAGTATGCATTTGACAAGTCCTGCTCAACCTGTTCTCTTGAAAAACCTGTGATTTAGAGAAATGACGGTGGCACGCGCATGTACACAGACTCACTCACTTCAGCCAGACTTGCAGATGACTTCCTTACTAATGTGACTTGGCAAATTGTATTACACGATTGGCTTGTTTTTCTTTGTTTGAGTTCTTGGCATAAACCTTTTGTAAACCCATTAGAAAAGTTGACTCTGTTTCAGGCAGTCACAGTTCTTGTATCGTCATCTTTTATATTCAAGTGAGGGAATGACAGTCAAACAGTTCTGTATGCCCTTTTCATCTTTAGACTGTTGTGCAGTTGTATCATATAATCTTGGGAATAGGTTGTGTGGATTGGACTGTTACAGCTACCTGGCACATTTTGAATTTGATTTCATTAATCATTGTCATCACATACTGTACCCCCACACACACACCCATCACTTCTTCCTTCCTCCACATCGCCCACACATCTGTGCTATACACATGTTCTGACATTTGTCACTCATATCACCAGGTCAGCAGGTGAGGGGTGCCATGGCAACCACGATGCTGACACAGACACAGCTGGCCTCCATCTGGTGAGAATACCTATGCGTTTGGGTGTGTGTCTGTACACGTCCTGTGATTGCTACAGTGTTATGTTAAAGAGCCAAAGTCAGGTTTGGCAGCCATAAGAAAGAAACTTCATTCCATCTAATCTGGTATGACAATAGTTCTTTGTTTGTTATGGAAATATTTGTTTCCAAATAATGGATGTTGGCCTGAAAGCACCATCGCCTCACAGCTAGAAGATCCCCGGTTCGTGTCCCAGTTAGGACGCCTGGGATCTTTCTGTGTGGAGTTTGCATGTTCTCCCTGTGCAGTGTGGGTTTTCACCGGGTTCCTGCTTCCTCCCACAGTTCAAAAAACATGCTGAGGTTAATTGACCATTCTAAATTGTTCGTAGGTGTGAATGTGAGTGTGCTTGGTTGTTTGTCCTGTGTGGCCCTGTGATTGCTATTTTTTAAACTTCTGGAATCCTTTTTTATGCAAATTGACACACTGCAGGATCTTAAGGACTCCTTCACTATGTTTACATGTGACAGTATATAGTAGATACATTACTCCTTGTGTTATCACTATACATTATATGTGTTGTGTTACATAGTCTTATGTATATATATAAGCTACATAAATGCCACAGCTAATAATAGTTTTCATTCAGTGGAGGTGCAGTGGTTACGTTGACCCTGTATCTTGTGTTTCAGCCACAAGTCTGGACACTGTATTTTTATCTCCTGTCAACAACTGTACTGCGTTCAAGGGTGCTCAGCAAATATTCCAGTGTCCAGTCCTATAAAATACTTGTATCTCCAATTTGTTATCATCCTGCAGGAATTTAGCTGATGTGGATAAGGATGGCAAGCTAAAAGCAGAGGAGTTTATTCTGGCAATGCATCTTGTGGACATGGCGAAGAGCGGACAACCACTGCCACTAACACTGCCAACTGAGCTGGTACCACCCTCACTAAGGTATGTTGACACAGTTAGTTTAAACCTTACACACCCTTTAAATGTAAGTAGTTGACATACGTTTTTTTTTTTAAGCAGTTATGTTCCTTAAACATTGATTATAACAATGTTCAATCTGTTATTATAATATCTGAATGATGTGAATTATGTATTCAAGTTATTTTAATTCTGTATTACAGGGGTGCCATGAATGGATCCAGCTCTTCTCTCTATGCAGCTCTGACTGAGGACTTTGACGTAGAACCTCCACAGAAAGCCAAAACCAACAGTCAGTACTCACACTACCATCCCTGCAGACAGAGTACAGCCTGTTTAACTGCTGCATTATGTACAAGTATGGCTGTGTATCACGGCTGTGCAGCTGACATGGCTGTCAAAGTTGCTATTTATCTTTGCACACATACTGACAAGCAATAATGTAATAGCATCAATATGCACATGTTGTTGTGTCACGTACAGTAGACACCTGCAACAGGCCAAGCTATAGTCAATCAAGAGCAGTCAAGTGATACACAAGTATGTAGGGCAGCACACTTTGGTGTTGGGTTTGCAAACACTATCATCTTACGCAAAGTCACAGGACAACTTGTTGCAGCAAGTATTAAATGTTATATCAAGAGCAGCTAAATGCTTTTTAAACCCTCTAAATCTCCTAAACATCAATTACAGTCTCATATTCTTGTCTGTCATTATTTCTCTATGGCAGTTTTACTAAAACTACAAGTGTTAACTGTATAAGTGTTCCTGTTTAAGCTGCTCATTGGCATCCTTTTAAAACACACAAGCTCTAATACGTAATCGGTAGTAGAGCTGCAACAATTAATTGATTAGTTAATTAATAAATTAATCTTTTGAAAGTAAATCAGTTTCAGTCACTTTTAAGATAAAAAAAAAATCAAATTCTTGAATCCAGCTTTGTAAATTTCAATATTTTCTGGTTTCTTTCTCCTCTGTGGCAGTAAACTGGATATCTTAGGGTTGTGGACAAATAACATTTGTCTTGGGTTTTGGGAAATACTGATCGATGTTTGTTTACCATTTTCCGGCATTTTATAGACCAAGCAACTATTAAATTATTCAAGAAAATAATCAATAAATGAATTGACAGTTGAAATTGTTGTTCATTGCAGCCCTAATCAGTAATTACTCAAATAAGTCATTCGTGTTTTTACAATATTTTGTTAATGTCAACATGAAAAGTACATTAAAGCTGACTTCATCCAAACTTTTTCCTCTTCTATGTTCAGTGTCGTTCGAGGATAAATTCAAAGCCAACCTGGAGCGAGGGAATGCAGAACTGGAGAAAAGACGACTGGCGCTGCAGGAGGCCGAGAGGAGGGAGAGGGAGCGACGCGCTCAGAAGGAGAGAGAGGAGCGAGAGAGGAGAGAGAGGGAGGCTCGGGAGGTCGAGGAGAGGAGGAGGAAAGAGGAGGAGAGGAGGCTGGAGCGACAGAGAGAGCTGGAGAGACAGAAAGAAGAGGAGCGACAGAGAGAGATAGAGAGAAAAGAGGTGAGGGAGCATGTTGCAGATCTCTGCACATACGTGTAGTTTGAATTCTGAGTGTTTGTCCTTTTGCAGTCACTGCTGAGAGACATTCGTTAACATTCTGTTGTGTGTCTGTTCATTCTAGGCTGCACAGCGGGAGCTCGAGCGTCAGAGGAAAGAGGAGTGGGAGAGGAGGAGGCGAGGAGAGCTCCAGATAAAGAGGGAACAGGAGCAGGATGATATCATCAAACTGAAGGCTAAGAAGAGGAGTTTGGAGATGGAGCTGGAGGCAGTGGTGAGTGGTGAAGACACTGTGCAGTAGACATACTGTCTCTGTTCTGATGTTTTTCACCCATCCTGCAAATGTTAAATTTACCTCACCTCTCTGTGTTCTTCTGTCTCTCTCTGCTTCAGGGTAACAAACACCGTCAGATCTCAGACCGACTGCGTGACATCCAAAACAAGAAGAAACTTCAGAAGACGGAGATCGATCTAAACAATCAAAGGAAAGAGACACGCCAACAGGACATTAACAACCTGCAGAAACAGCTAGAGGTCTGTGTGCTTGATATTCTTCTGCCCATGTGTTGCTGAGTTCACCACAGTCGCTCATTTGTTTTTATTGTGGCCACATAGCTGTGACAGTAATTAATGGTTGTAGTAGTTCTGTGTTATATGTGGTTTTATGTGTCTGCTCATTGCTTTCCTGAGAGGGAGTGTATTCATCTTTTCTCAAATGTTTTTTCCTCTAGTGATGCATTTCTTGTTTGCTTTTTCTCTTGGTCAGGAGTTCCAGAGGAAGCTGTCCCACCTGACTCCAGAGCAGAGGAGACTGACTGAAAAGCTGAGAAACATGGGTCTCAATAACCTGCCTGGTTAGTACTGGTGCATGAATAGGCAGAGCTCAGGAACACTAAACTCAGGAGCCAAGGATGGATGGAAAATAGGCAGAAGTGCATAACATTTAACAGGAAAACTGAATTGTTATAGTTAAATAATTTGAATATACTCTGTATTATGATAGTCATTTAACATAATGCAATGAGCCCCTGCAACACAGTGTTAAATATTAAATGTACAAGTGTATGCAGGAAAAAACTAAATATTGAAAAACTGTAAGTTGAAAGAATTTTGCCCGATAAACCTGCCTCCTGTTGTTATATGGCTCTCAAACAGACAATTTAACTTTATTTCCTCTGTTGGTAGTGTCGACTATGTCCACCCTAAAGGTGGGTGTCACAGAGAAAAATGGGAAGTGTATGAAACTGCGAGACCAGCTGGAATCTCTGGAGAAAGAGACTGCTGCCAAACTATCTGAGATGGACCAGTACAACAAAGACATGCAGGTAGGAATTAATCACTAGCATGGAATTATTAGAGTGGCTTCACTTGGTATCAGTTATAACAACATTTCACATAGAACATTCACCTTGAGCCTGTGTTTATTCAGGATTACTGTGTACTAGTTAGCAGGCTTCAGACTGACTCAAATTGACATATGACATATAAAGTTAACAGATAAACAAAGCCCAGAGGCTTAATTTCAGCTTTAAAGGTTTTAAAATGCTGCTGCAGAACTGTTTCGGTCTACAAAATACCCCAAGAAATGATGTTAATATTGTCATATTACTCCTTGTGGCTGTTAGTAGCCGTGGCACTCTGAACATTCACCAACCTTTGTGTAGGATGCTTTTCATCCAGGGGAACTTTCACTGTGTTGGGCAGTTGTGTCAACCTTCCCCTTATAGCTTATATTATGGCATATATTTTGAAATGTCATGACTGCACAGGTGTACCTATATATTTTATATTTGTTTTATTCTGGAGAATTGAATCCTGTCATTCATGCCCTCATTAGTAACTCAGCACATAAAATGCACATCTACCTATGACTGCAGTATGTGAATGGAAGTCTCTTTCTTCAGTTGGCATTGTGAAGCTTTAACAAGGAGATGCTGGCAGTTTATTCTCACTACCTTGCAGACTAAGCTTAACACGTCTTTGCATGTTGTTATTAAATATTATTAAATATTAAAGCTGTGATCTTTGTGCAGTGTTTATAGTTAAACACAAATAATAATACTCACCACTGCTTCCTGGCCTTTGAGGCCTTTTTTCTGTCATCTTCCTTCCTTCACATCATGCTTTCATGCCACCAAATTCACTCCTTTGTTATCTGCAACTTTAATTCCTCTCTTCTGCACTTCTCTTCCTTTCATCTCCTTTGGAAATGCTCTGCTCTTTCCTGCACTGGATCCCTTCTCTTTCCTCTCACCCATCCCATATTCCTTCTCCCCAACTTTACAGTATGTGGGTGCTGAGGACTCAATGCTTCAGGCTGTCTTCTGTCTGCTGGCCTGCCTCCGTAACCTCTTCTACCTACTAAAGGTTTTTGCTTTAGGTCTCTTTGTTGTTCTTGTCTTTTTTTCTCTTATCTCCTTTGGTCTTTATTAAAGTTTGTATCTTTCAACTTTTATCTCGTTCTTTTCTTCTCTTTCTCTCGTGCACCGTAGCCAAGTGTTTGCTGCTGTTTGTTTGTGCATGCTGTTTGTTTACAGTCCTTAGCCTCTTCTGTTTATCTAGTCATTCATTCTTTAATTCAGTCACATATCTTTCACTCTGCTAGTAAATGTGTGTGTTTTTTGTGTATGCCAGGAACTGAGAGAGAGCCAGAGACAGCAGCAGGCAGCACTGGAGAAACTGCGAAGCATCAAAGAAGAGAAACAGCGTGAGCTGATTCAAAGGAAGAAGCAGGAAGAGGAGAGGAGGAGGGAAGAGGAGAAGAAACGACAAGAGGAGGAAAGGAGGCGGAAGGAGGAGGAAGAAGCTCAGAGGTACAGTGCATTGGTATTTTTTTTATAATAATGTAAATATTTTGATTTGTTGCATTTCCATGAGAAACTGACCTGAAATAACTTTATAATTATGATGTACAAACCTTTCACACTCACAGGCGTATTAAGATGGAGAAGGAGCGTCAGTGGCAGGAGAAGCTGAAGAGGGATGAGGAGGAGCGACAGAGGAGACTTCAGGAGGAAAGAGAGGCCAAACAGAGGGAGGAAGAGGAGAAAGAGAAGCAGGCTCTCATCAGGTCTGCCAAGGAACAGGCCGAACGAGAGCTCAGAGCAAAGGAGGAGGCTGAACGGAAAAAAAGAGAGGAGGAGGACAGAAAGAAAAGAGAAGAGGAGGAGCGTCGGAGGCAAGCAGAGAGACGGAGGCAGGAGGAGGAGAGGAGAAAGCTGGAGGAGGAGAGGAGGCAGTTAGAGGAAGAGAGGAGGAAACTGGAGGAAGAGAGAAGGCAAGAGGAGAAGAGAAGGAAAGAAGAGGAGGAACGACGCAAGAGGGAGGAAGAGAGAAAGAGGTTAGAGGAGGAGAGGAGAGAGGAGGAGCGCAGGAGGGAGAAGGAGGAGGAGGAGAGGAGGAGACAGAGGGCGGCTGTAGCGGCTGTCCGAGATTTGGAGGAGAGAAGAAAGCGAGAGGAGGAGGAGAGAAAGAAGAGAGAGGAGGAGGACAGGAGAAGGCAGGATGAAGAGAGGAGAAGGCTTCATCAGCAGCAGGAGGAGGAGAGGAGGAGGCGTGAGGAGGAGAGAAAAAGGGCAGAAGAGGAGAGGAAAAGGAAGGAGGAGGAAGAGGAGAGAAGGAAAGCTGAGGAGGAGCGAAAGAGGAAGGAGGAGGCATCTCGTCAGCAGCAGCCAAACGCAGGAGGGAAGGTGGATATTCAGGAGAAACTGACGGCTCTGCTGAGGGGACTGGAGGAGAGGAAGGGTAAGAAACTCACAAACAAGTTTTCATTCTTTTGTTCTCTCTTTTCTTTTTTTGTTTCATTTAAAAACTTTTTAGATTGATTCACATTATGATTCCTGATGTGCTGCTTCAGGTGGGCAGCCGAGGGCCAAACAACACAGAAAGTCAGCAGCTCTCACATCCTTCAAAGCACTCTATCCATTCACCGCACGAAACAACGAAGAGCTCAGCTTCAATGCAGATGATGTCATTGAGGTAAAAATGAAATGATGTTTTCTCTCCAGATTGTCAGACAAGATATTTTTGTGTAGATGTCATTTTTTTCAACCCTCTTTCTCCTGATGTAAAAGCTTTTTTCTCAAACCTTCCTGTGTCCTCTTGTCAGGTTGATGAGACGACAGAGCGAGAGGAGGGCTGGCTGTATGGCAGCAAACAGGGGAAGATGGGCTGGTTCCCAGAGAGCTACGTCGAGAAAGTGGCTCCATCAGATGCAGCTAATAACACTGCTGCTGCTTCTGCTAAAGTGCCGCTTCAGTCACAGCTCTCCAATGCCCTTGAGACTGCTAAGGCAGCAGGGACGAAGTCCGCCTTCACACCAACGCACTCTCCAAACCCTGCACCCTCTGAGACACAAGGACAGGTGAGGCCTTCGCAAAGTAACTGGATCAGCTTCTACATTTTGACTACCGCAGTGTGATTGTTGTCAGGACACAAACAAATGCTCAGATATTCACTGTGCTGTCTTTATCAGCAGGTGGTAGGTAACCTGTTGGCCCAGGCTCTGTGTTCCTGGACAGCAAAGACAGACAACCATCTGAACTTCAATAAGGATGACGTCATTCAGGTGTTGGAGCAGCAGGAGAACTGGTGGCTGGGAGAGCTGAACGGTGAACAGGGCTGGTTCCCCAAGACATATGTGACACTGCTGGGGGAAGAAGAGAGTTCAGAGTAAGTGTTCATGCACCCATATTTGTTACATGGAGTTATTCCAGCTGCATATTTTAATTCAAAATTAGTCTCAGAGCCCTACTACCAATGTTAAAGTCATACAAGCCTTAAGGTAAATTACTGGTATCAGTCCAGACTTGTGAACGAAACTTGCGCCGCTAAGTATTTCATTAATTTCAATCGCCAAGTTATCCTAACAAGCCTCATTTTGGATGTTCTTGTTTTATCTCGAGAAATCACTGAAAACAGACGTGAGTCACATGATACATGTGAATGTACCTGTACGTACAGGTGTGGTAACAGCTCCGGTATGATAGGAATTCAGGCCACAGATATGATTTCTTCCCTTCCCTGTCATGCAAAATGTGCCGTCTTAACACTTGGGTATCACACTGAGGCATGGAGTTTTATTGTTTATATATTAATTATTGTGACTATGGTGTAACTGCAGCTTGCATTGTACCAGAATGTTGAGACGAAACTGAATCTGAGAGTGACGCTCTTGATTTACCAGTCAATCCAGTGCACTTTCCAACCTTCACTTGTATTCATGAGGTTTGGCTCGTGACCAAAGCAGTGACATTGCAGATTTAAGGAGCCCTGAGCAGAATCCCTGACTTGTGATATTTCATCTCAGAGATATTCGTCTGTACAAGGCCTTGTATCTCCCAGGAGAGCCTGAGAGACATGGCTGGTTACCAGATCCAGACAGGAAGATATGTAAATGATGGATGGAATAGATTAATAAATGTAGTAATATAATCTTTGTGTTTATAGCTTGAAGAGCTCCCCTCCTGATGCTCCAGAGTCTAGCGACAGCCTGCAGCTTGAAGGTACAGTAACAATTCCTGTGAAAGCTCATTGTAATGTGGTTCAATCAATATTTAGGTTTCACACAATACTATACACACCTGCATACATAACTTTTAATGATGATTTTCAGATTTGTTGAAAGACATACATGCCTTTTTCCATCTTGACATGTTTTAAGTTTACAAAGATAATCTAGATTTCTCTCAGAATCAAATAATGTTCATCTGCGTCTTCATCTCTTATGTGTCAGAAATCTTGTGGACAGTCATTCTGGTCTAGCTGGTTTACATTCCTCCTATTTATGTTCATGTATGTTTGCAGAATATGTGGCGTTGTACACCTATGAGTCTCCGGAGCGTGGTGATCTGACGTTCAGTGAGGGAGATGTGATTTTGGTGAGCAAGAGGGACGGAGAGTGGTGGAGCGGTTCAATCGGCGACCGCACGGGAGTCTTCCCCAGCAACTATGTCAAACCTAAAGAGGCGGATGTAAGAACACTCAAGACATACTGACATATAGGGGGTGAACTGGTCTAATGTGATAAATAATGTAGATAAATATGTTGGAGAGGTCTTGATTTAGCTATTTAGCTTGTGGTGATGTAGTAATGCATTGCATCATACTGTAGACGGTCAATTTTGCATTCAAAATTCTACTAAAATGTTAAACTCATAATTTGTCTTTTTTTATAGACATCGAGCATATCTGGAAAGAAAAAGCCAGGTGAGCTCATCCTCTTGTCTGTCATTTTGTCACAACACAATTCTTGGTTATTCTTTTTGCTGTAATTTAATTTGAATGTGTGTGTTGTGTGCACAGAGGTTGCCCAGGTGATCAGGGCCCACCCCTCTGGCAGCTCTGAGCAGCTAAATCTGGAAAATGGTCAGCTCATCGTCGTCCTCAGCAAGACCGCCTCTGGTTGGTGGCTTGGAGAACTGCAGGTCAGCACTTACATGTAGTTTATACCTTTTTCTGCACTGTAGATAATCACAAAGGGTCTGCAGTTTACTTAATCTCATTGCTCAGCTATGTTACTTCACTACTGGCCTAGCGTTACAGCAGTTTGGCAGGTACCAGTTCAACAATAATTTCTTTTCTTGGTGTGTTTGAACATGTTTTTCTTCAGTTTTGGAGGTGCAAGTCTGAGAAATAGGCAGTTGTGCTGCAGAAATATGTTTTTTTCTGCTTTTCTGTCCTATTTGTCAGTATGCTACCCCTCAGACTTATATTGTGACCCTCATCTGCCTTGGAGGTTTCTGGTGTTCAAGCGCTTGAAGATAATTTCAGCATCCCTGCTGTCTGATTAAAACCTCATCAATCATGTTTGTTTTTGTTTTCTGACTCTAGGCACGCGGTAAAAAGCGTCAAAAGGGCTGGTTCCCTTCCAGTAATGTTAAAATACTGGGATCCAACAGTGGAAAGTCCACTCCAGCACACCAACCAGGTAAAACACACACACCTTTGCAGGTCATGAAAGGGTAAGAGGTGAAGTGAAGCAATGCATAGTGCATAAATACAATAATAATAAATAATTATAATACACTGTGTCCTCTTTCCCCTCAGTTTGTCAGGTGATCGCCATATACGACTACACAGCCGCCAATCAGGACGAGATGAGCTTCTCTAAAGGGCAGCTCATCAACGTTCTAGACAAGAACAACCCTGATTGGTGGAAAGGAGAGATCAATGGAGTCACTGGCCTGTTTCCCACCAATTACGTTAAGATGACCACAGCGGACTGTGACCCCAGCCAGCAGTGTAAGTAAATCTCTCAGGCATCATATCATGTGTGCTGTTTTTCCTCAAGTAGTGACCAGGAACAGGGTGATTTGAGGCAGGCTTGTATTTGTCATATTTTAGTATTGAGACTTGCTCTGCTCCTGTTTGCTTCATTAAAATTAGTTGGTAACCCTGTTAACACTATGCAGAGGAGAGACTCATACTTTAGATCTGGGGTGGGGAATCCTGGTCCTCGAGGGCCACTATCCTGCATGTTTTAGATGTTTCCCTCTTCCAACACACCTGATTCAAATGATCAGGATCGTTATCAGGCTTCTGCAGAGCTTGATGATGAGCTGATCATTTGAATCAGGTGTGTTGGAAGAGGGAAACATCTAAAACATGCTGGATAGGGGCCCTCGAGGACCAGGATTGGACACCCCTGCTCTATCAGTAACGTTGGGTGAAAATCAGCCGAACACATGCCTGTTGAAACAACCAGGGATGGGAGCAGGAAACAAGCCTACCTTCTGTGACCTCAGTGAGCAGCAGGAAGCTACCCAAGGACCCCAGACAATGGCAACACAATGAAAATCACGTAACCACAATTGCATGGGTGAAAATCACGCAGTGCTAGTGTTCTAGGGTTAAGTGCAATGTTTTCTAGTTACTGACTCGTATCTTTGGAGTTTGCACCAACAAGAAAAAGCTGACAACACTTCAATAGTCTCCACCTTTAACGGTGTTACAGCAGAATTTTCTCGGCTCCTCATGAGTTAAAACTTCATTTCTAAAAGAGAAATATTGTCACTTTCCTCAGTTGTGTGAAGAAACTGAATGTAGACGAGGTGGACCTTTCTTCAGATCTCAATGCTTCATCATGTCATTGCATCAGAAAATATAATAAGACACGTACAACTGTAAGGCAATGACTTCATCACACCCGACTCAAAGACTCACTCAGAGAAAAAGATGGATATTTTATTTGTGAGAGATTCAGAATCAAAACATTTCTCAAGAAATGTTCCTGCCATTTATTTTTTTTTGCAGCCAGAACTAACCTTCAATGATACTACCTATTTACATCTAATCAGAGCCACATGTGTTTACTGAATTAACTGGAATATGTTTGTGTGACAACAAGTTTTTTTTGGCGCTATTTAACTGAACGTAGAGGCTTTTTTACACTCTTAAAAGGACTTTTTATTTCCAACACATCCCTGCCTTGTCCTGGATTGGTGGCAGATATGGTGGTTTCCAACTTTGCAGCACAGATGTGTTGAAAATATGTCCTGTTTTTAAGAATGTAAACAGTAGTGTTTAGTTTGCTGTCCTCTAGGAGGTTGAATCTCACTAATTCAGTCTGGAATTGCACTTGAAAGCACCATAGTTACAGATTTGTTCTTGCAAATGTTTAAATCCTTAAACTCCCTGAATACTGTTTAAATTGGCAACATGACACAGTCTGGTCAATAATATCCATAATTCAAGTGCAATTGCAGCCTAATCAAGGCAATAAAGCAATGTAAGGTAAAGTGTGTGATTACATTGTTGTCTGCTGTTTGCCAGATTGTGTGTATGTGTGTTGCTGTGTGTGTTCAGAATAGAAAGAATTGATTTTGTTCCATGTTTAGAGGTAAGTTTAGTTAATAATGTACAAAAGGTAAGTTTTTTTTCTTACTCTGTATTTGTTGTTTTCATCTGAATAAGAGACATTTACATTCATACTATGCACAGTTCTTTCCAGACTGATACTCAGGAACCTTTTCCCATATTTGGATTTACAATGTAGATCATGTGGATTCAGTGTCTGCTGTCTTTGTCCCGTCTCACCATCCATCATCCGTCCTTCATCAGGTTTCCCTGGTCGGAAAGGAGAAAGAGGAGACCCAGGTTTCCCAGGACCTGCTGGAATGAAAGGAACCCCAGGACTGCCTGGCACCCCTGGGTCACCAGGGCTGAGGGGACCCCCCGGACCTCCAGGACCAGGAACTAGAGAGGGAATCCCAGGAATCCCAGGAACAAAGGGTAGGCTGGAGATCTGTTAGTCTGTGATCTCTTACCTTTGCAGAGGACAGTGACTAATAATGATTTTCTGTTTACTCTCATAGGTGAAAGAGGTTTCGCAGGACTAATGGGTTTCCCTGGACTACCAGGTCGCCCTGGGTCTCCAGGATTTCCTGGAGGTAAAGGGTTAGCTGGAGGCCCTGGAAGAGATGGATTTCCAGGTGGACCTGGATTCCCTGGACAGAAAGGTAGAGTGAGGATGGTGACACCTTCAGGATCAGTTTAGAATTAGTATTTATAACTGCTGCTGTTTTTAGAGCATCACGAGGAAGCACAGAGGGAAGTACCAGTCAGGTGCAACGATCAGCAGCCTGACATTTACAAAAACATCCACATTTTTGTCGTTCTGTAGGTGAGAGAGGATACCCTGGCCTTCCTGGACCGCCTGGTATTCCTCTTCCATCAGAGCTGGTGGAGAAAGGAGACCCTGGATACCCTGGAAGCAACGGCCTTCCTGGCTTCCCTGGACCCAGAGGTAACACTGCCTCCTCAAAATCAGACCTGAACAATACATATAGCACCAACGAGCAACTTTACATCAACATTTACTATCAACAGTCAAAATACTGAGCCCTCCATATAGCACCTGTCTTTGTCTGGTTTCACAGGTGACAAAGGTCTGCCGGGTCTACCTGGTCGTCAGGGTCTGCCTGGACTTCCCGGCTTTGCTGAGCAGAGTAAAGGACAGCCTGGAGACAACGGGTTTCCTGGGCGGCCCGGAGCTCCCGGCTTTCCTGGGCCGAAGGGAGAGGCTGGAATCATGGGATTCCCTGGCATGTCAGGACCACGGGTAAGAAAACACACACTTACTACAATGACAACATGCAGCAAGTTCAGGTGATGACATTGACGCTTGGATGGGCTTTTCAGGGTGACGATGGTGCACCTGGCTTCCCTGGAAACCCTGGAGAAAATGGTCGACCTGGTGGAAAAGGTGAGTGTAAACATCAGACCGACACATCATACATGTGTTCTCTAGCAAATCTGTTGCTGAATAATTCAACACACACATACCTCCAATGGCTCACGTGTTTTGTTGCTCAGGTCTACCTGGAGATTCTTATGGCTATCCTGGAGCACCAGGAGCTAAAGGCCAGCCAGGAGATTCAGGCTTCCCAGGTAAGAAACAAACAAGACCAGCAGAAGCTACTTTTACCCACGTTGAACTTTAGATAAGACTAGTTCAATCAAAGTTGTAAAATGTCTGATACATAGCATAAGGATGTGCTACATAACACAATGGTGGTCTCTCTTTAGGTAATTAATAATTAAATAATTAATAATGAATTTATTTACTTTAATTAATATAATAATAATAATAATAATAATATGTATTGTTATGTTATGGAATGTGAGCATAATGGGAAAAAGAAATGTCTGAAAGTTTGTTGAGTTTTTTGTAGTGATGTAAAGGGTGGGCTATAAAAAAAAAAGCATTGCTTCTGCCCAACCCTTTTTTGGTTATAAAAAATTTTAACCTTGAGAAATGTATAGTTTTGCTTTGTTTTGTTTTTTTAATGTGAACAACCAAAATAAAAGTTCATTCATTCATAGGTGGTCGTGGCAATGACGGCGCCCTCGGTGACAATGGATTTCCAGGAAGTCCAGGCTTCCCTGGAGCAAAGGGTGGTCTAGGTGAATCAGGACGGCCTGGAATAATGGGTGAGAGACACATCCTCAGACAAGCAGATAAACTTGACCAGATGCATAATTTCCCTCAAGACACCAGAGAGTCTTTTTCATAGAAAGCCACTGTTACATACTGACATCATGTTTTTTCCTCTACAGGCTCCCCTGGTTTCCCTGGACCAAAGGGTATGCCTGGATTCCCAGGAAGAAGAGGACAAGATGGGTCTCCTGGTCTGCCTGGAGGTCCTGGAGGTCCTGGAGCCAAAGGTGAGAGGAAAAACTGCAATTGCACTTAGTTTCCAAATGAGATGGGACAACTCAAAGGCTTCAATATGAGCTTCGCCTTCAGTCAGACACTCACGGTGTTGTGTTTTCTCAGGTTTGCCTGGATCCCCTGGTTTGGACGGACTTAATGGCCTTGCCGGACCTAAAGGCCTCACTGGAACTCCAGGCACGGACATCATTACACACACACTGTTTTTATGCTTCCTGTGGTCCGTCATTGTGAATATGTGGGGTTGTTATAAGGACCCAAACAAGACTGGTATCACCTTTATTGAGCCCTGGATCCTTTGTTCATGTCTGCTATCACACAGGTGTCGTAAAGGGAAAGAACAATTTGTGGCAGGACGCGAGTGATGCAAGTCTAGAACAGATTTCTGAATCAGTGATCAGTGATAAATAATCAATAACATGAATTGCGGACCATTGTCCTGCGCTGATGTTGCTGTCTGAGTCAATGAACACATGATACCTTTGGCAAACTTACTGTTCCATATGCCACTGGGATGGAGAAACATCATCCTAGTTGATCCTCTTTCTGCTCGCAAACACAGAACTTCCCCTCTACAGGCTCTACAGCTAATCTACAATATATTTTCTGGCATGCATGTCCTTCATTGTCTGCATAATACACACTTCAAAGTACACTTGAGGTGTGTATTACTGAGGAAAATGGTACCAGATGCAGACTCATTATTGGCAGACACTAAATAATTAAATAGTAAAATCGGATCGGGGGCAAAAGGTGTTGATTCAGGACATCTGTGCTACTGAGACGAATGCTCTACGCCCACATACAAAGAATTACACTAATCTAGCTGAGTCATAATAAAGGCATGAGTCACATTTCAAAGTCTTTGGGGGACAGATCAGCCTCCCCTTGGCTAAAAGTCTTAAGCTATTTCAATGCATACAGAGTTAACAGTTCTTCTGTCTGCTGCAGTTTGCAGACGAGGAAGATTGACCGCTGTTGAACGTTTCGTTGTATTTGTATTCAGGTGGGAGTGGAGGAGGTCTCCCTGGTGCCCCTGGTATTCCAGGCACAAAGGGAGAGAGAGGCGTCTCCTACCCAGGAGGTCCCGGATACCCCGGAGCAAAGGGAGAGAGAGGAGGACCAGGTGAGACTGACTTCGAGGAAAAGGAAAAACACTGATTCAGTATAAGATAAATACAGACACGCATTTTTCTGTGTATCAGGTGCTACTGGACTCCCTGGGTTCCCTGGTCGGCCTGGACTTCCTGGTCCGGTTATTGGATCGAACATCCCTGGACCTCTGGGAGACCCCGGCCTTCCTGGATTGGATGGAGAATATGGTCAGTACATTTCCTCGATCCAGTCTCGTCTTCCTTCCTTTCTTTCCTCTCTCCTTCACCTTACAATGCTCTCCGCTCTCCTCCAGGTCTCCCAGGTCCTCAAGGTCCTCCCGGGCCGCCTGGTCCTGGAACAGCCCAAGGAGACAGAGGTGACTCGGGGCTGCCAGGCTTCCCAGGCTCACCCGGCAGAAAGGGAGAACCAGGATTCAATGGAGGCCCCGGACTCCCCGGCAGCCCTGGTTTCAAAGGTGACATGACAAGAACCTACAGTGCAGCCTTGTTTGTTTTCCATGTGTTTTTCACACACAAGAAAGCAGCATAGACAACATTGTGTTTTTGCTTTTCAGGAGAGCGAGGTGACACTGGCTTCAGCGGAGGTCCTGGTCTCAAAGGCTTCTCCGGTGACCCTGGTTACTTTGGAGGCAAAGGCCCGAAGGGATTACGAGGTAGGAGGACTCTACATGAGCAGAAGTTTTATCTGTTACTCTATTGTTTCCTCTTCTTCACACTCACACGTTTATTCTCTACGTCTGCTCCTCTCCAGGGCCTCCCGGTCGTAAGGGTTTGCCTGGAATCACGATGGCTATACCACCGGTAGACTTCCGCCGCCCCTTCGGAGACCAGGGTTTCCCCGGCGAAAGTGGAGCCAGTGGTACCCCTGGAGAACCCGGTCAGCCTGGCATGCCTGGACGTCCTGGTGAGTGGTGAAAGCCACAGTTAAGAATAATGCTAAATATATGATATTCCCTACCATTTGTATGTCTTAAGCACATTATGACGCATAGTTTCTGGGAAAAGTGACATATATTAGATATATTTTATGCTAGTTAGCAGTTTGATGAGCAGAATGATACCACTCTCATGTATCTCCATTGAATATGAAGCCAGAGGACAGTTAGCTTAGCTTAGCTTAGCTTAGCTTAGCGTAAAGACAGAATCTCAAGGCAAAATTTAAAAACAAAAGAAATCAGTCATCCAGCCAGGAAGTACTTCACTGCACAACCCAGATAAAGCTACACATGGGCATTTTTACACAACAAATGACATATAGCATCTTAATTACTGAGCGTTCAAGATGCGTATAGGTAGATCTGTGACCTTTAGACAGACCTGACCAGCTGTTTCCCCTTCTGCTTCCAGGCTTTACGCTAACAGGCTTCTCACAGATATGAGGCTGGTTGTGATGGTCTATTTATGTCTCACTAGTAAAGCAAATAACTGTTTAAATTTGCCCAACTGTTGAACTCTTCCATCATTAGCTTAATAGACTTTAACCACATAAACCATCACAGCTTTTCTATTATAAGTTCTCCTTATACATACAGTTCATGTCCCTGTATATGAATTTATCTAGTATTTATAAGGGTCTTTATTAAGTACAGTCCAGTTAATATGATGTGTTTTACAGTGCAGGGAGAAAGAAATATAATAAAGTAGATCATGAAAGTAAGTGTTAAATATTGTCCTGCCGCAGGTCCTAATGGTCGTCCCGGTGGCGTCGGTAAACTTGGCAGGACCGGATCAGCTGGTGTGCCTGGACTCGTCGGTGATGTTGGACCTCCTGGCTTCCCTGGACCCACTGGAGACCAAGGTCACTAGTCTTGATTGTTGTCAACTGTTTTTCTACGTTGTCTATTTAAAATAATGGATGTAGCCTCTGGGATCTAAAAATTGAAGCCAGTGTGAACATGCCTTAAAGTTTCTAATGTCCAGCAGGGGGCGACTCCTCTGGTTGCAAAACAGAGTCTAATTGCATAGATGACCCTACTTCTCACTTGATTTGTTACCTCAGTAATCATTTTCCTAATGTGTTAATGGCCTCATCCACTAACTATGATGTCCATTTTGTAAATTATGATACTTTTTAGCAGAATTTATTTTATTTTATAGTTGTAATACTATTAGAACTTTGCTTTATATATTGCTATATATAAAATAATGTAAATGTATGTATTTTGTTTCCATTTCATGTGTTTTTATTAAACTTTTAACCAGTTATAGGGACAGTTTGACGAATTCAGTATATAAAATAATAATACTATGTAACTGTAAAGTTACTTATCCCACAAAACAATTTTTTAATTTTGGTTATTAGTCTGAATTTTAAAAGCTGAGTCCCATTAATGATATGAAGCATATAAAGTATAATAAGTATAAAGTGAAAATAGACTATATTCAATGAGTTTGAATATTTGCAGGTCTTGCAGTGTATGACCAGTGAAGCCAAGACACTGAAATACTGCATATGACATATAAAAAACACACAACTATTAAAAATGCAGGATATATTCTCTATTATCCCATTAATCTCCATATACCAAGACAACTATAAATACTATGTTAACCTGAAAAGCAACTGCTGCCTCTCATTTCTGACATGTGGTCAAGCTTCCCTTTATTTCCTCGTCCTCAGGTCTCCCCGGTACCGTCGGTCGTCCCGGCACTCCCGGCAGCGTCGGCCGCAGTTACAGCATCGGCTTCACTCTGGTGAAGCACAGCCAGAACTCCCAGCCTCCCATGTGTCCTCAGGGCATGAGCAAGCTGTGGGAGGGATACAGTCTGCTGTACGTGGAGGGGCAGGAGAAGGCACACAACCAGGACCTCGGTATGGACTATATGGCATAAACCCACATGTTAGATGATCTGTTTGGGGTTATTTGTAGTTTTGCTATAATAATCATAGCAGCTGATCCATTAAAAGTGTAAAACCTCTTTGTCTCTCAGGTCAGCCGGGGTCGTGCCTCCCCAGGTTCAGCACCATCCCCTTCCTCTACTGCTCCCCCAACGAGATCTGCTACTACGCCAGCCGCAACGACAAATCCTACTGGCTCTCCACGACCGCACCCATACCCATGATGCCCGTGGCCGAGGAGCAGATCCAACCGTACATCAGCAGGTAGCGTACGCCGTGTCAAACTGCCCCCAGGAAAACATATCACACGTGTGCATACAATGTAAACAATCGATTGTTGTATGAACACTGCAGGTGCTCAGTGTGTGAGGCTCCGTCTCAGGCCGTGGCCGTCCACAGTCAGGACATGACCATCCCCACCTGCCCCCCCGGCTGGAGGAGTCTCTGGATAGGATACTCCTTCCTCATGGTAGGTCAACTGTACTGCTGGTAGTGAACAGTTACTGATTGAGCCGAGTTTCCACATAGATCTGTGGACGAGTCAACTAAAGCCCATTCATTCCTGTTGGACATCCGTGATCTCTGATGGTTTGCAAAACTCCTCCTTCCACTATTCGCCTCAAGTATATAGAGCAGGGGTGGGCAATCCTGGTCCTGGAGGGCCACTATCCTGCATGTTTTAGATGCTTCCTTCTTCCAACACACCGGATTCAAATGATCAGCTCATCATCAAGCTCTGCAGAAGCCTGATAACGATCCTGATCATTTGGATCAGGTGTGTTGGAAGAGGGAAACATCTAAAACATGCAGGATAGTGGCCCTCGAGGACCAGGATTCCCCACCCCTGATACAAATGGATGTGATGCTATGCATTTGGGGAGACCAAGTAGCTGGAAAAGCAAGCTAGCTAACACGTTAACTAGCTATTCAGTGACCAGGGTCATCCATATGTTCCCCAGGTCCTATGTCCCCGTCCTATGTTTTATTTAAAAAGGGTCCCATGTTCCCCGGTCGCAATACATACTGGGGAACATAGGACCCTCTTTCTAAAAAAGGGTCCTATGTTCCCCACTTTGTATGTGACCGGGGAACATAGGACCCTTTTGGGGAAAAGCGGGGAACATAGGACCCTTATTTTAAAAAAGGGTCCTATGTTCCCCAGTCCCATACAAAGCGGGGAACACAGGACCCGGGGAACATAGTACGCTCCCCAGTGACCATGTTGACAGTCAAATCGTGAAAATGTAGAATTCAAAAGTGCGAAAAAGTTTGAAAGGTGTGTCATCTTTAAAAAGTTGCAGCAATTATGACTTTTATCAGAAAAAGACAAAGAATCAAATCAAAGATATGTAACTTTTCTTGAATTACTCATCAGTGACATGCTGTTCCGTCAGATACTAACAGTTGGTCTTTTAGCAGTTTAATTCATGTCCAGAGGGAGTTTTTAGACAAAACTGCTGTTTGCCAGGAGAAACGATAAGACAGGACGAGGCAGTTGCTGCAAGGACAGAATTCCAGTTCAAATTTATCTTCGAAATGTTAGGTTCTTTTATTGACTGCCCAAGAATGAG
>OMNN01067524.1:3082-16115 GCA_900302755.1 Chromis chromis
GTGTGTGTGTGTGTGTGTGTGTGTGTGTGTGTGTGTGTGTGTGTGTGTGTGTGTGTGTGTGTGTGTGTGTGTGTGTGTGAATTTGAAAAACTGCTTTCAGAACCTTGACAGTATCAGTGTAAAATATCCCCTCCTTTACAGGACAGCAACAAATTAAAAACAGTTACAAGACAGCAACAGCCAAAGAGATCTATGTGAATTAATGTATAAGTTACTTCTTAAAATCCTAATTGATTGATTTCATCTTTCATTCCCTGATCCCATGAGACTGTCCCTTAATTACATGGTTCATGATTTGCCCTCCACCACATGTAACAGCAATACATTAACAATTTCCTAAAAAAAACTTTCACACGACAGTCTGTCAAATCATGTCATTAAATTAAAACACATCAGAAGACACAGATTTCCATCGTGCCGATGACGTTTGACAAGCTTTCTTTCACAATCAGACGGTTACATTTTCCTGTCTATTTCTTTGTGCGATGAATATCTGAGCACACCTTTGCAGCTCTGCCTTCAGTGCAGCTGCTTCAAGTCGGTCTTGTGGCTTCTCACACAGCAATGACTTAATAATTTGGCTCTGCAAAAAAGCAAGAAAATTATAGAGATTTTTGTACCAGAGTAAATGCAGTCATGCTACCACACTACTGAGGCTCAACACCTCAGTTTTTCAATGTTTTGTTTAGAAAACTGACCAGAAAGTGAAAATGTATTGAATCTGAGTCAATCTGTAGAGGTCAGCTGCTCTGCTGTTGATAATGATGACTAAAACTTACACACAGGTATTCTTTAAAAACTATTACTCATTTTTTTCTCTCTCTCTCAAAACAACAACCTACATGAAAATGAAAAAATACAATCTGGGCAGTGTAAAGCGTGTGCCAAACAAATGGTGGTGATGTAACCCTAAAGCCATGATGGCCAATCAGAAGCTTGTTCCAGTATTGTCCTGACAATGGCATATCAAGGAAGGAATCATAGTTGTTGACTGATTCTAACATCACTGTTCCTCAGTATAGTGGCAGAAACTGTCCACTCATGTCTAAATATGTAAAACGTCCTGGTAGCAAGGTTAGCAGGGGTGGAGAATCCTGGTCCTCGAGAGTAAAAATGTTTTAGATGTTTCCCTCTTCCAATACACCTGATTCAAATGATCATCTCATCATCAAGCTCTGCAGAAGCCTGATAATGATCCTGACCATTTGAATCAGGTGTGTTGGAAGAGGGAGACATCTAAAACATGCTGGATTATTAATTTCGAGGACCAGGATTCTCCACCCCTGAAGGTTAGCACTATTTTGGCCACATGTGCCACTGTACAAAATCCCCTCATGTAAACAAAGAAGATAAAGTCACACACTTTAACTGTGTCTAAATAGCAATAACACTGCAAAGGGAATTTCTGAAAATCTTCACTTTTCAGTGACCTAAAGCTGCGTTTATGTGCTATGTTTTAAATAATACCCATGTAGATATGGATAAAGCCCCAATGCTATACTTGTTGTAAATCAGTTAGTATAATAAAAAAAATATGGTAATCTACCTCTTGGGGAAAAGTCGGTGAAAACTCTTTGGGGAACTTCTGGCTTCTGAGGTCATCCCATATCTTCAATTCATACAGGAATGAAAAGAGACAAGAGCATGTTAGCTTCCTTATAATAAACTACTAATCAGAACCAAGCGCTACTGAACATTGCAAATAAATACAAGAAAGACTAAATAAGATATACAGAAATATGAGCAGCTTCTGTCATATCTGCTTTTTGCTGGTTGTAGCTGAGTCAAATGAGTGTATCAAATAGGCCTCATTTAAACTGGCTCAGAGGAGTCATCAGCTGTAGTCAATCGTAATTACTCACGACGAGTTAAGAGGCTATGCCACTAAGAAAATCTAAATTAACACAACTTTCTACATCGCAAAAACTGATGTCAAGTTGCTATATGTTTGTATTTTTTGGCCCAGCAGATTTAGTCATATTTCCTGAAGACCTATAATCAATCTGTGAAAGAACCAAATGTAGGATTGTTTTTTAGTGACAAAGATGCAGAGGTTTAGAGCTGTACGAGTCACCAGTGTGCCATGATATACATGGTCTCAACAAGTGTGTTTAAACTTTTGTTTACAACTGTATATATAACCATAGGCAGGTAATATAGCAACAGTTTGTGGCAAGCAGTATTTAAAACTTTAATAATACCACACAGTGTAAACTTCTGTTTATGCGAGGCTCACCTTTGCTCTTTCAAAGCCAGTGGAGAGTTTCCAAAGAAGCTCAAAGTATATCAGCCCCAAAGCGAACATGTCCACTTTCCGGTCATACGTCTTCTCAGTCCTCTGAAATAAAATTATGAGGTAAATGAAGTTAATTAGGTATCTTTGCTTATATATGCAGTAAAAAATTATATTCTACTACCATAAAAGCTGCAAACAATGCAACTACCACTGAAAGTGAGCAACTCACTTGCTCAGGAGCCATGTAACTTCTGGTTCCTGTTCCTTTTGTTCTCTCCATCATGTTTTTATCATCTTCAGTCTCAACAGTGACCAGACCAAAGTCCCCAATCTTTACTACTTTATCCTGTCCAAACAGGATGTTGGCAGGCTAAACAAAGCAGCAAATAAAACAAGTTAATATCAAGCTACTTGAATGATGTATAATAAGAAGTGAGATGGTCAACTTAATGCCTTAATATGTGTTCAAACACTCAATGCAGCAACTACTTTGTTTGCTTTGAAAAGATAAATGACCACCTGGCTTCAACACCTTCTATCCTGCCATCACCACCCCAACCTCTCCTGCTATCCCCTCCCCCCTCATCAACACTCCCGCCCCAAATGGTCGAGGCAAATGGCTGCTTTCCCTGGGCCTCAGAGGTTTTTTTGGTTCCTTTCCACCGTCCCTGACTGCTTGCTCACAGGGAATCCAAAAGCATCTTTGGATTGTTGGGTTTTCTGTTCTGTGTATAATAAGTAAGGTCTGTACCTTACTATGTTAAGCGCTGTGAGGTGACGTGTTTGTGTAAAATTGAATTGAATTGAAATTGAATTGAATACTAACTCAGTGACTTAAACCACATGATGCTGCAACAGAGACTAACATTCACTGTAAACGGCAATACAACACAATATATTAACAGTACATTGTGGAGCAGAAGTGTTAGTATTTGGTGAGTAATGCCGAAGCCTCACCTTAAGGTCTCTGTGGATGAGCTTTTTGGAGTGAATGTACTCGACTCCACTGACTATTTGTTGCAAAATGAGCAGACTTTCTTCCTTCCTCTTGGGGTTTTGCAGCGTTTTCTTGTTCTCCTCTTTTATCCAGTTCTTAAGTGTTTTGGTGTCACATAACTCCATCCTAATGTAGAGGTACTGTGGGGATGAACTACTGTTAGATCAAAGAAAGAGAGGGAAATGGTGAGACATCTTCATTGTTAGAATAAGTGAAGTAAAACAACATTTCATGACAGGATGAGACTTACTGAGAGTCGCTGTAGCTGCTGTCTGCATAATCTGAATCCTCCATCCAACAATCGTAGTATCTAACAATGTTACTGTGATGGAGGTCTGATAATGCCCTCACCTCTCGCAAAGCCTTTCTGTTTAAAGAATTACACATCGATCTTTAGGTTAAAACTATCCTGTGATGCATGTATTACTGAAGTACTACTGTGCTTGTACACTGCATAGCACTGCATAGTTGACTTACTCTTTACCGCCAACAATCTTTACAGCATACCACCTGTCCTCGAGTTTACGTCTTGCTTTGTAAACACGACCAAAGCCTCCTTTGCCAAGACGCTGTCTAGAATCATAGTCTTCCATAAATCTGCAGACATTCACAAAAATTATTAAAAAGCAGTGTCTTATACATGATTGTGCATCAGTTAAAAAATAGTATTGCACCTGAATGCTTTTTCATACCTTGACTGGATTGTTGCATTGCTTGCGCTGTTTTCCACTTCCTCGTTTGTGACAGCATTCTTTAAGAATGAAATAAACACATTGTATAGATTTAATATGTTGAAAAGTCCTCACTCAATAAATAAGAATAAGTCTTCGGACCCGCTTTGACTATAAAGTTAGGGAAGTAAAGTAGCTACAGCTTTAGTCTTTCAGAGCAACATCTCTCCATGAGGACTCATTAGTATTGCATTTATCACATTTATGTTCCATCTATTTTCCTTTACTAGAAAAAGTACTAGAACTTTTTAACATAGAAACGTTTCCAAATACTACTGTTATTGTATAGATTATACAGGAATGAACTTTGACAGCAATAACAGACCTGATCCTTGGAAGGGGTTGATGGATGTTCAAATATGACCCAGTCATCTGTACCTGCTGCCTGGCTTGGTGCTGATGGCTCAACACACTCTCTTAAAGAAAACAATGAGAGACATTAAAAGCCTACAGTGCTGTGAGCAATACTGTAAGCTCTACAGTCTGCTTCAATACTAATGTAATTAAAGAGACTTACTGTGAAGTTGGTGTTGAGAACCTGGTTGATGCACTATTTTCTGACTCAGATGACCTGATGGACACCTACATGTACAAAAAATGTGGTTGGTGGACGTATGTTACAGCTTAAAGTCCCTAAGTTAGATAATTATATGTTTTGTCCCATAGAAATATTTCATCTAGGGCTTAAACTGGAATAGATGCCATTGCGGTGACTGCCTTTTTAGATGCTAAAGGACACATCAAAAATTAAATTTATGTGTCCTCAAGCATATAAAAAAGTCACATGGTCATCTCATCTTTAATGTTACAATTCACCTTAGTGGAACAGTTTTCATTATGATAAATCACAGATGGGCTTCACTTTTACTGTGAGTGAGAATCATTAACTGCAGCTCGTAGTCATCTCTTCCAGACATCATGGCTCAAAAGCAATAAAGAAAAAAAAGCACTGCTTGACTTGAATATTTTATCTTAACTGTTTTCATTTTGTTCACACTTGCAGTCTTTAAATATTACTCTGAGGGTAGACTATTGCTTTATCCTACAGATTTCTTTTAAATTCATGAAGAAACTGACCTGGCCATTGGAGGGGTTTGGAGAATCAGCAAATACTATTGAGTAACTTGCACTTGTGTGTGTGTTTTGTGAAGATAATTCATTGGATTCCCTAAAAGAAGAAAACACAGGTTATGCAGTACATAGTACTAATAATACTGTTATAATAGACCGACAAATAGAGTACTTTGTTGATCCCCTCAGGAAAACTGCAGTGTTGCAGCAGCAGTTTACATATCAAAAACACATATACCCAACATTGATATGAGGCACTTAAGAAAATAACACAATTCTAAAAATATAGAGACATTTACATAAAAAAAATACTGTACTGGATAAAAAACATTAAAAAAAGATATGGAATAGGATGAAGCAGAGATAAAATATAGAATATTTAACTATTCAATCTGCTGTCCAATGAATATCAGTAAGTGCCTTACTGTGTAGTTGATGGTGCTGACGATGCAAATGATGCACCGTCCTCTGATGCTGTTGACCTAACAGACACCTAAAATGCAGAGAAAGGGTGTTCAGCATTATGTTAGACCTGTTGATTCAATTAAGTTTCAGCTCAGTGACAATATTTTTATTTCAAAAAAGCTGTTATAAAAAAAATCTATTGCTACCACTCGTAACATGAGACATCATCGCTAACTTCTGTCTGGTGGAAAAAATCAGTAAATTTAAATGATCTGAAGTACATTTGATGATATAAAGAAAGCAGACCAAATTAAAATACCTTGCTGTCCCAGTCTGACTGTTCTTGAAGAGCATCCCAGGCCAGCTGAGCTGCATTTTGTTTGGCCTCCTTGACATTTTTACCTTCACCAACAGGGTATTCCTTGTTGTCGATCACTAATTTGTAGAAAAATCTGTGTTGTGAAAAAGTGAAAATAAGTAAGCTCATTGCATTAACAGTTTAAAATTGTTGAACAAGAGTTTGCACAAAGTGTCTGCAGTGTCCTTTGGGTTACAGAGGTTCAGTCACACTCACCTGGGGTTATGAGATGGACCAGATCTCCTGGTTTCCATATATGTATGGGGGCGGTTTGTTTTCTGACAGTAGTGGTTAACAAGTCCTATGAAATTAGTCTCTGTAAAGCTGTTGTCTTTGGAGTTCCCACTCAGGTTTCTTATCCGATCACTGTAATAAACAAGTAACACTCACACAGCTGAAGATGCCAAAATGGAACAATGAGTCTTCATTGTGATTTACTCACCAGATATCAAAAACCTTTTGATTGAATTCCTCATTTTGTTGACCTGATACATGGTTGCAATTCTCATCTGCAGGCTTGAAATTAGAAACAGTATGACTTTAACATGGTTCACATGTGGCCCTCTGAGTATGTTTCAGGTCTATGATCAAACCAGGATGAACTGGTGTGTATCACTACTTACCTCTGTAGTTCTACTGCCACATTTTTCATCATATACCAGCTTGGCTGCTCTCTCCTTAGCTTCCCGCTTTGTTTTCCCACAGACCTCTGGATACTCCTTATCACCAACTATGAAGCTGCAGCATCTAATATCATAGAAACATTTATTTAGTGCATTTTTACATGGTGACAAAAAAGCTGAGAACTGGGTGGCAGTTTGGAGGCTTACGGGACAGCATTATTTGGACCGGGTCTTGTTGACTCCATAGGTTTGATATTCACTCCATTCTTCTGGCCATATTCATTGAGCCAACATATGTAGTTGATACTTTTCTGCTGAAGTGGTGCCGAAGTTTCTGCTGTATTTTCTGTCTGTCAAGATAGTAACAAATATACATCAAGGATGCATATGGCATGAATTGTTTTTTTTATTTTTATGGCTGTCTGACACGGTCTAGTTTAATGAAGAGGAACTAAATCTTACTGAGTCCACTGAGTCCTGATGGTCATCCTTAAACAAACACTGCAGGGCTTTTTGCGCTGCATTCTGCTTGGCGTCCTTCTTCGTCTTCCCTGCACCACTGGGATAGGGTTTACCATTCAGGATGGCCCTCTGGGTGAATCTGTAGACAAATTATCAGAGGAAAGTTGACTTGAAATGATTTTGAAGGAGTTGGGTTTACAATGAACATGAATCTGTACACTACCAGTTTCAGCCAGTGGGAGGCAATATTTGATCACATCATCTATGCTGTGGCCACTTTGAGACAGCAGGATATTCATATGCTCAGCTGTGCTTGCATTCATAAGCTGAAACTGTAACAACGTGGATTTATTCACTCAGTACTTAAACTCCCCAAATCAAAGATGGGCTTCATTCATTGTTGGGTGTTAGACCTTCACTGTAACATTTGCCTCTTTGTGTTAGTCCTGTGGTGGAATGGGGACCCGCGCAGAGCAGGTGTACCCCACCTCTGGGTCTATGTCAGCCTTAAACAGACCCCATCACCCCCCACAGCCCTCTACAATGAAAAGCAGGCACAATGGAAAACTGACACATAAACTGAGACTACAGGAAGCACAAATGGACAAAACAAATTGAAAAAATGGACAGAGTACAGGACTGAAAGCTCTGATGTGGAAAGGGAACACGAGAGGAAGTAAGATTACCAAGACTGATTAGGAAACAAATGTTTCCTAACCCAACATTTTTACAATATTTTGTATTATTCTATTTTGGTTATGAAAATTAAATAAAAATTTAAGTGAAAAAAAAGCAGGTACAGTTGATGGATAGTTGGATGCGTTGACCCTCACTGTGCAGAATGGTGCCGCCAGGGCTTTCAAATTATTCGGCTCCAACTGGAAAGTTTCTCTGGACTCACCTGAAATCTGAGTTTGTGGCATCAACCTGCCAACAGGATTTGTGGCATCACAAATCCAGCAGGTTACTTACATACATGGAAGCCTGCTTTGCATATACACTTAGAAAGGACTTTCGCAGATGTAGGACACATCTTGAATAAAACAACTCTTTATAACATGATCACAATTTACCATTCACTTTACAAATGAAGGTTTTGCAGAGCATAGGGCCAACTGAGAGCTGGAGCAGGTTATTCCTGTCATATCAACTCTAAGATGTCAAAATGTCTCTTAGTGCTGTTATTATGCAGTAATGACATGTTACTATGTGTAACGGTGTGAATAATAATCTAACCTCTAGGATCATTTTTGGATACAGTTGTTGTCTCAAGCCATCAGGTAGGATACTGAGGAGCTTTCTGATAACCAGGCCTCTCGCTAAAATGTAATCATTAACAGCTTTCTGTGCTGACACTGAAGACTTACCTCACCCACACCACTGCAGGAGAGACACCCCACTAATGTGAAGCTACACCACAGGTTCCAGAAATCCAACTCACCTTTTGTCATGATCAGGACCATTGGAGTCAAGCTCCTCATAACGCAGCACCAAGCCTGACTTCTGTGCAAACTCGTTCAGTTTAGCAACGTAGTTACCGGTTTCCATCAGAAATGACACTGCGAATTTACATTAAAAACAACAACAACGTGAAAAGACAGTTTAAATCTCACCATACGTCTATTTTTTTTTACCCTTCCATCTTACTTCTGCTCCTGGATGCGCGTATGTCCGAGCTCTGTTTCGATTCAGCTCGCTTTTAATATCTATAAGTTTCGATTCCTTCGTATCATTCCCGTACGTACTTCATCAGACATCAACAATCGAAACTGAAACTCGATACCAGATGAACTACAACTCCCACAAACGAAAGGATGCGTTGATATTCTGTGTGCGGAAATGAATGAAGCAGTCCAGTGGTCTCAGGCTGGGGGGCAACATATTTAAAGGGACACCTCTTTTATATGATATATGATATATGGGTTCATTTTTGCTCACTTAAAGTGTCTTTGCTCTTGTGCAAAATCAAAAACTAACACTTTAGATTTACTGTATTAAAAATACACTCCCCACAGTAGGAACTCAATGCAACCCAGATTTATCAATAGATGTGCTGCCATTCTTCAGAGACTATTGTTTTCAGGTATTCCTCTACTTTTCTCTTTAAAATAGTTGCCACTGGAGTCAAGCCAGTCAATATACTCTGATCAGGCATAACATTATGACCATAATATTGTGTTGGTCCCCCAAATGTGGCCAAAAATGCTCTGAACCATTGGACATGGACAAGAGGACCTCTCAGGGTGTCCTATGGGGTCTGGCACCAGGACGGTGGCAGTGGATCCTTTGGGTACTCTGGGTTGTGCAGTGGGGCCTCTGTGGATCAAACTTGTTCCACTGCATCCTGTTGATGCTTGATCAGAATGGGGCCTAGGAAGTCTTGAGGTTAAATCAACATCTTGGGCCATTGTCATGTTCCTCAAAATGTTCCTGATTGATGTTTTTGCCATGTGGTGGGGTGCATTTTCCTGCAGACCAGAGATATTTGGGATTGCCATTTGCATGAGGGAGTGTGCTTGTTCTGGGACAATGTTTGGGTGTCTAAGTCTCATCAACATGGATGTAAAAATCAAAGGTTATCCAGCAGAACACTACAAAGTACCAATATGATCAATGTTCTTCACTTCACCTGTCAGTGGTCATAATGTTGTGGCTGATCGGTGTACACTTTTGTACTGTAAGTGTAGTCGGACACAATAGATGTCACATGCCTTTAAAACATTCACTGTATTCCCTGTGAAGTCACCACAATGTTTCATTGGACCATAACATTGTTTTTCAGGCTAGTTAATTTAGCTGACCTTAACATTTTTAATTTTAGCTAACGTACAATTATGTGGAGCCTACTGACAAGAAAAAATACAGTCATGTCTATTTTTTCAGTGTATATAATCCACCAATAAATTATATCATACTACAGATAAAGATAAAACTTTATTGAGACCTGAGGGAAAATTGATTAGCTGCCCAGCAGTTACACTATATAAAGTAATTAAATCATCTTTACCAGCTCCAACTTTAAAGTGATGAACACATTAATGCAGAAACAATTATATTCCAATAATGTAGCAACATCATTCCTAAATTTGCCATTCTGCATAATGGGTACTTTAAGTATAATTTGATTCACAATCTTTTTGTACTTTTACTTCAGTATAAATTTACTGGAGGACATTTTTCCCTCTTGTACAACAGTACATGTAAAACATTACCCAGAGGATGAATGACCATTACACATCAGTTGTAGCTTGTTTTATTTTTTCACTTCAAGTTCCATGAGGAATGTAATGTAATGTCAGTGTAAGTTTAAACACATTTGGACCATTATCCCAGCTGACATAACTAAAAAACATGATTATTTGTAAAAAACAAACAAACAAACAAACAAAAAAAACGGAATTCATGTTGCATACACTGGTTATAAAATACATAAAGTCTTGTGTCTTTTTCCATCATGTAAAGTTCCACATACTATATAAGCAGGATGTTAAATCATGTCGTACCAGTTATTAAGAGACACTCCGCTTAACATTTAAAACCTTCACAGCATTTTGAGATGTGATGCTGAATAAACAATGATACTTGTGGAGACTTTGATGAGTGTTTTTGTGTTTCCTTGCAGCACTCAGACAGTTTGACTGTCACGGTGTATATTTTTAGGCATCACGAGTGACCGCTTGCACTCCTCCAAGTCGGTCTTCAGTTTACTTGCCTCGGGTCGGTCTTCTGGGTTCACACACAGCATTGACTTTATAATTTGGCTCTGCAACAACAAAACAACAGAAAGAATAGCGACTAGGATTTCCATAATATTTACAAATACTGGCGATGTGTTTGAGGCTCCACTGAACTATACTTCTGTCAAGCAAACTTAAATAATGTTGACATACCTCCTGGTAAAAATGATGAGAAAATCCTTCAGGAAGTTTCTGGTTTCGGACACCATCCCAAATCTAGAATTCAGAAAGAGCATTTCATTGGTGTGACACAAATAATAAATAAGCTCTCGATTAAACTTTTCATATCAAAGCAGACATTTTGACTCGAAGCTTAAATGTAAATGATAAAGTTAGTTTTGGCTGAAATCCATTTTGCTGTTTTAGTTTCAGGGTCCTGGTGTCATGCATGCTGGCTCACTGTCACACTGTGATGACTTGCTGGGACACTTGAATGGAACGGAGCCATTGATTGTGGTTTCATGTGCACCAGTATCCCTGGTGTGGTATGAGGCTTATCCCAGTTTTGATATTATTTGAGATATGGTGTGTACATGGAGCACAGAGAGCATCCCTGTGATGTTTACAAGACAAAATGGAAATTTAATCTGGATTTCCTTTAAGCCTATACCTAAATTAATTTCAGTGTAGCTATTAAAAATGAAGCTACTTTAGCTTATAGTGGGCTTAGCACTATTAAATCCCAACATTGCATTATGGATTTAGCTTATCCACCTTATTGCCATGACTGGGAGACAAGAGTGACAGGCAAAATTAAACCTGATCTCCACTTCTAAGGCTGTCAGTGTCACTGTGTAGGACAAGGAATAGCTGCATAAAGATACTCAGCCATGACTGTTGGGACAGCTTTGTCATGACGGAGTTCTGTAGTCCCGAGTGGAAAGACAATTTCTGTAATGGTAGTGTAACCCTGTACAGGTTGTGTGACACAGTTGGACCATTAATGAGACCAGAAGAAACAACAGTGTGAGCACAAGTTCCATTACTGATAAGAGTGGCCTTAGTCAAAGTCCTTATAGGCAAGTCTCGTCATGTGGCAGTCAGCTAACAAGGCAGTCATAACAGCATTTTCAATGGTCATGGGACATAAAAACTGCAGGTACAGAATCACAGCTTAAAAGGTTTAACGACTCTTCCCTAAAATAAGGTTTAAAAAGTGTTTTCCCCCACAATTTATACTTCTACTATTCTGTCACAGTTTTACAACAATGCGCTTGAGTCAAAAGGCTGGATGTTTCCCAGTTCAGCTGTTACAAAGCAGACGACTGGCTTTTTGGGGGTAGTGGTTGGACATATGTCATGCAACTGCTATTTTTGGTGTTACAGAATATTTCTACTCAGGATTATTTAAGTGGTGAGTTTCTCCCATATCATGTCTCTACCAGAGTGTTGCAAAAACTAGGAAGTTGTAGAGAATATTGTTTGGTTGCTATTTAGTTTGAGGTTCACAGAAGCACAATCCAAAAAATGTGTATGTATGTTCTATCATGGTGTTGTGGACAAAGCTATGAGCCACTTCATAAAGTCCCAAGTGAGGAGGAAGCCATTAAAATAGTTTGTGTTTCTGTTACGTATACACCCGATCAGCCACAACAGGTGAAGTGAATAACATTGATCATATTGGTACTATGTGGTGTTCTGTTGGAAAACCTTGGATTTTAACATCCGTGTTGATGAGACTTAGACACCCAAATAAACATTGTCCCAGAACAAGCACACTCCCTCATGCAAATGGAAATCCCAAATGTCACTGGCCTACCCCCGCAGGAAAATTCCCCCCACCACATGGCAACAACATCAGCCAATCAGGAACATCTTGAGGAACATGACAATGGCCCAAGATGTTGATTTGACCTCCAAACTTCCTAGACCCCATTCTGATCAAGCATCAACAGGATGCAGTGGAACAAGTTTGATTGACAGAGGCCCCACTGCACAAGCCAGAGTACCCAAAGGATCCACTGCCAACGTCCTGGTGCCAGACCCCATAGGACACCCTCAGAGGTCCTCTTGTCCATGCCCAATGGTTCAGAGCACTTTTGACCACATAAGGGGGACCAACACAATATTAGGCAGGTGGTCATAATGTTATGCCTGATCGGTGTATATACTACATTAAAGATGCACAAAATCTGCTTCTGTCTGGGCAAATTTCAAATATTTCCCCAAAACCTTATTTCCATATTTGTCCATGAACATGGGATTTCAGTGGTGGTTATCATTGTCTGTGCTTGTCCCCATTCTGAACGCCAAGACATCTAAAACTCTGTGTATGCTGGTGGAAAGAGCTGTTATGTGTGGGATGTCTCTGCTTGTAGGTTTGAACAATCTCAGCGTCTCTTCCCAGTTTTTAGAAACTATATCTACGTCCAAATCGGACACACCTACAGCTTCAAATCTGGATCACACAGCC
>OMNN01067626.1:6938-17255 GCA_900302755.1 Chromis chromis
GGAGTGAACAAAATACAAAAAACAACTGGAATCAACATGTAACATAAGTTAAATGGTGTAATTTTGCCCGATTTTGGGCGGCTATGGCTCAGGAGGTAGAGCGGGTTGTCCACTGATGGCAAGGTTGGCGGTTCGATCCCCGGCCCTGAACACATGCCGAAGTGTCCTTGGGCAAGACACTGAACCCCAAGTTGCTCCCAATGGCAGGCAGACACCTTGCATGGAAGCTCTGTTGCCATTGGTGTGTTAATGGGTGTTTCGCATTCACACATTGACACACCAATGGCAACAGAGCTTCCATGCAAGGTGCCAGCCTGCCATTGGGAGCAACTTGGGGTTCAGTGTCTTGCCCAAGGACACTTCGGCATGCGGAGGGGCCGGGGATCGAACCACCAACCTTGCGATCAACGGACAACCCGCTCTACCACCTGAGCCACAGCCGCCCAGTTTTACAGTTTCTGGCTAATAAATGAAGTAATTTCGGTGATTTTTTTTTTTTAACATAACACACCTTTTAAACCCATTGATGGGTTTTAGAGTTTTATTGACAGCCCTGCATACTTTTTTTTAATGGTGCATGTACAGATGTATTGTTTTTAGACAAATGTACAGAGAAATTAATGATAATATGTGTGGAAATGAAGTTTGTACGCACATGCAGTTACAGTTTTTTGGCACAACTCGCTCACAAGAACTGTAATTTTAGAGAATTAATACACCAACAGAACACAGCAGAGAACAGAGCGGAGCAGAGGGAACATTTAAGCCAGCATTATGCAATCACACTCACACATGAGATGGTGAACAGTCAAGGAATTAGTCCCTCAAATTTATTTATTCATTTCCTTCAAAGAGGCAATTTAACGCATGACTTAATCCATCTTTGTGATGTCGCCGAAACGCCTGCTGCACTGCGTGACACGAGCTGCATATTTGGGCCACAGATAAATACCCAGAGCCAGAAATATTGGATCACTGCAAAACAGACAAGAAGAGCAGCAGAGGAGTGAGGAGGAGGAGGAGAAGGAGGAGGAGGAGGAGGAAGGTCGCAGATGCTAAGCCTGGCAATCTCTCTTTCAATCTGCAGTCGTATATTGGCCACTTTAAAGACAGACGCGTTTTATTCGCACATGACCCACGTGTGAGTAAAAATATAAGTGAGTTTGGAACTCGGCCGAGAGGGGGAGAGAGATTTTCTTGTGGGTGCTCAACCTGCACTGATCCACTGAAGGGGTCTGATAGGCCAGACGGTCCAATCAGACTGCCAAAATCAGAGGAATGTTCGCAGCTTATCGGGCCCTGTTGTCGTCGGGCCCAGTGGCACGGCTCGCTGTGAGCTGACTGTAATGGGCTGCTAGGACAACTTAGCTGGAAGGAGATTAGCTTGTTGCGGCGCCCACTGAGAGGGAAAAGAAACTCGCTTTGCACAGATTGTAATGTGCACTAGTGAGCCGAGCATCTGCGGGGTATTACACGAAGGTTAAATAAAAAACAGCAAATGCAGAGAAGCCGTCCTCCTCAGTGCCGTGGCGGGAATCTCATTGTGGCTGTGCTAGCATGCAAATACGATTACGGTAATCTGATAACAAAAACGTAGCTAATAATTTCAGTTGGAGATGGCAACCAGATTGTAGTTTGATGGAAAGTAGCAAAGTACATTTATTCAAGGTTCACGATTCAAGAGATATTGTTAATATTGTTATAACAAGCATTTGCGTGAAGCACCACCTGTTTTTCTGGCACATGTGCAGTTGATGCATTTATAGAGCAGACGTCTGCAGAGGGGTCCTACTGCGGATCTTTGCTGACTTGGGTGGATGAGGAAATGAACATCAATTAACCCTTGGGGACACTTGCGGACACATGGAAAGCATGAGTTGGGCTCAACCCTCTGAAACCCACCAGTGGGTTTAAAAACCATGATTTTTCTATAAAACAGGCCAAAATTAAACCACTGATCAGAGCGACAAACTGTAAAAACAGGAAGAACTGTTGGATTTTCTACTTTTTGGTTGAACTAATCATGTGGTACTTTTGGTTTCGCAGGGGAGAAACAACCATTATTAAGCTCAGAAAATGACATCAACATAACTATTCTACATGTCTTATGTAAATATTTGTTTGGCAGTAATCAGATTCTGTAAAAACCCCAAAAATTCTGCACTCCTCAGCGCAATCGAGAAGCCCTTAGTTACTCGGCTGCAACAACAGTCACGTGACACAAATCTGGGACTTTTGAACTGCAGGCAGTGTTTACACGGAGCAGATAGGAGACAAATATGGAGAGACACTAAAAATTGAAGCAGAAGTAGAGCCACTTGGAAAAACATTGTACTGTATATGTTGAATTTTCAAATGAATCACAGACATTCAACTTTTCTGAGTTCTCTCTCCTTCTAGTCATGGTTGTGCTGTTTCCACAGAGGTGCAGGACTTTATACTGCAGTGAAAAATCAGCCCACAGTGAATTAAAATGTGACAAGAGCAAAAATACCACCCAGAAAAGGTTCTAGCGGTTAATGGAGCACCAATAAATGAGGTGATAGCGGCCTACTGAGCCTACTAGAAGGTGGAGAAGGTCCCTACAGGCCCACATGTATGGGAATGATATGTGATTATAACGGCCATTACATGGGCTGATAACATCTAAAACAAGTGATGAGTATTTCTGCACTGTGCTATTGGTACTTTTAGTCGAGTACAAGACGTACTTGCACCTCAGCAATCATCCCAAGGACATTTTTACAATTACTAAGTTCATATAGATGACAGAGGTGACAATGACGATAATGAAGATGGCAGTGATTGTGGTGATAAAATATTTCAAACTGGATCATCAGCGCATTCATTTAATCCTCCTCCACTTTGTTGGAGCCAAGTAAAAAGAAGAATGCGGCGGGGAAACAGTGGCAGCAGCTGCAGCATTAAGTAAACACCGGCGGAGGCACGTCGGGTTTTACGAGCCTTTTCCAAATTAAAACTCCCCACTGCCTCTCTAATCTCCCCTCCTCTCTCCACCGCTAACCACCGTAGGACGAAGGGGGGGAGAGTTGTTGTTTCGTAAGAGTTTTGTCTGAGCATCCTCCCTGTTAATGGGCAAATAAAATGTTTGTGCACTTCACACTCCCTGGGACCGTTTGTCTGTTCAGGCCCACATTCAGCCACCGCTCGGCTGCTTAGGTGACCCAATTATGCGTCTTGTGAATTAACTCCTGCACCGTCTGAGATGACAGAGTGAGTGAGGGGGGGAAAAAGAGAGAAAAAAAGCTTCTATAAGCTTAATTATTTCTCCCTTTCATTTCAACAAGACCTACAGGAAGGAGCTGTAAAGTTTTCATTGCTCTTCATTATGAGGTTTCTTGTCGAGAACGAATGTAGAAGTTTTCCTCAATTAGACTGAAGCTGTCAGAGGCAGTTACTTGACACTTTAGATTAACGCAGCTTCTCATCTCTATGACTACAAATAACCACCGAGGGAATGCTGTAATTTCCTTCGAAACAGCCTTGTTTGATGGTTGTGCAATAATGAGCTCGTCAGATTGGCTTTTGAGAAGAATAAAATCACAGAATAACAGTAAATTTCGAGTCGCAGCAGACATGTATATGCTCTCATTGCTGTGTCAGAAAATTACATGCACATGACAATTATTATAAAAAAAGACATTTATAATCTGTAATGACTCTCTTATGAAAATGTTATTAGTCATGCCTTTGCCCTAGAAAGCAGTAAATCCTTTGGGATTTGGCATATTTTGCAAATATTATATAATGTCCTAATAATAATGATGCTAATGCCCTCATTATGTTCTTATCGTTTGCTTATGATGTGTTATAATCCTTTATCACCTCAAGCCAAGTGTTACTGATGTGTTCATTAGTTCACTGCTTAATTCGACCTCCAAGACCAGACAGAATGAGGATCCATGAACTAAATGACTGTATTAATAACTGATTGATCCACTGCAGTTTTTTTTTTTCTTCTCGAGCCTCAAGGACAGTAGCAGCCAGACAGCACACTTCTTTACAACAGCTTTCTTTTCCTTAGTCCCTCTAATGAATTCTCGTGCTCTTTGTCATCTCTGCAGCCTCTGGTGAAAACCTCCCCGCCTCAGCTTCCCCCAGCGGACCAGTAAAGTCAGCTTTGAGGAATGCACACGGCAGCCAGGTTGCTTTCCTTCCTCCCTTGCGCAGTAAAAATTTAATGGAACCAAACACGACGTCCATCCATTTTAGCAACTGAGGAGCAAGCAAATTGCAATCACCCTCCCCGCGCCCTGCTTCTCTGAAGAGAGTAGAAGCTGCAGGAAAAAACACTTTCTTCTCCGTCATGATGCACAGAAGCAGCACACGGGCTTAATAAAGCCTGCGCTCCCCCCAGTACACAGCAGATAACTGTAACCTGATTTAATGTAGCTCGTGGTGCACCGCCACCTGCCTCCTCTGTGTTTTGATTCAAAGGGCAGGAATGAAGTATAAAAAAAACACACACACAATCACGAGTCTAAATGCTTTTGTAGCTGATGCGAGCTGTGGAAAAAAGGAATTCAGTGTTCAGAGCAAAAACAGAAAGGAACATGTATTTTGACAGAAAAGATTGAGGCAATTTCTTGTAACTGGAAGCAGACATAACTCAGGGGTCTGCAGTGAATTGTTAATATCTCAGCTCGCTCTGTTGCCTCTTTCCTTTTGCAGCACGAAAGACTCTGATGTTCATTTTGGATCGCAGATTTTCACTGGATCCATTTGGGCTGTAAGCAGGCTGCGTATAACAGGAATCACTCGACGCTGGCTCGGGAAACTTTTATAGCTTGTGGTCGGGCGGATTGATGTGTTCTTCCGAAGCAACATTACACTCATGACTCTCCAAAGACTGATGGGAGTTTGCAGTACATATTTCCTTCCACTAATGTCTCCCTTGACTGACTAAATGTCGCAGGAGCAGAAGAAAGAACGAGACAAGAACTATGCGGAAGCACTTCCACAAATCCCTCGTATTGACAGCGGCACAGTTCAGTAACAGTGATGGGCTAAGTAAGCAGTTCTTAGAGTTGGCTGATTGCTTGTCGATCCATCGCGCTCCACGGGAGGCTGCATTCTCTCCTGGGAGAGAGATTGTGTTTATGAAAATGTACAGGGAGCCTTCTCCTTTGTTAGGATGTGCATTTACTTGTCAGCTGCTAAAACGAGATCTTTCAAACCCCATTAAAATGCAAAATATAGACGTACGCGGTGCCGAGAGTGGGTCAAGGGGAAAGCATTAGCGGTGAATGTAAAGCCTTTTCTACAGTCCTCATCCATCATGTTCCACAAAGAGGGGATTCTCCTGAACTTATTCATGGCAAAAACTGTCGGGCAGACGGGCGAGCTGCACCCGGCAGGGCCGAATAAAGGCGGAGCGGGTAATACAGGAATAGAAAAATTAAAAAAAAGTAGAGTAATGCAGCACCTGAGTATTCCACCAGTCACATCATCTCTCTGATGTCTTTTCAATGTCACACTTCATGCTTTTTACTCATTTCTCGCCTTCTGAAGCCGGCATTGTCTCTCAGACGTGCTCACTTCACGTTATATTGTTGTGGATCCATAAAATGAAAGAGATCTTTGTGAATCACTGCTGACACATTTAGAATCGAGTGTTACTACAAAGGAAGTTGCAAAGCAGCTGGAGGAGCGAATCGCCAGTGAGATGCTGTTTAACATCGAAGCTTTATCATTACGAAGCCTCTGCAGCTTTGTCACTGTAGATCCTCAAAAACTTGTACAAGGTGTTCGACTGCAATAACATATTTTTGTTTGATGCCACAGAAGATTGCTGATAGTAAAACAAACATGTCAACTCGAAGAAAGGCTCAGTAATGTTTTCCTTTTTCCTGGAGGTATTGTGCCTGTGCAGAGTGTCAAAGTATTTATAGCTTAGTCTTTCCATTTTATGCCACTTTATACTGATACTTCACTACATTTCAGGGGGAATTCAACATTTTACATTCAAAACAAACAATATAATAAGGCTGGGCCATATTGTATCATCAGAATCTGCATTATTGGCCTAGTAGGTGACCACAAACAAGGTTCATGTGTTTGCCAGGTATTCGGTGTATCATCCACCATTTACAAAATACAAGGTGGAACCAAACAATTCAGACTCTGCCTATAAAAATCAAAAATCATCTAAACTGGGCTGCCATTCCCCTCAACACAGTCTTATTGTGCAGCGATACACCTCTCCGAGCACTTCTGCAATGCTTGTACTGCTCCCTGGAAGTCCCGTTATTTAAATATGTCAAGCACCATCTGCGATCGGTGCTGAATCTCAGAAACTGTGTCAAAACGACAACTTGAATTTCATTTTGGGGAAGAAAAGAGTCACACTGAGCCGAGTCTGCCAAGTAAAGCGGATGAGGAGTGACGGTTGTCTCACTGTGGCCAAAAAAAACACCTGAATAATCACCATGCTGTGACCGCTGTCATTTGCGCTGAATGTTCTTCCTCAGACACCTCAAGATGTTTCAGCAGAACTCTGCCTTGACAGTCCGACCCTCGGGGGGAGTAGTTTGTGGAGCAAAACCACATGAATGTTGAAGAAAACAACCAGCATGCTTCTGTTTTGCTTCTGACCTGATGCACCTTGTCTAGTTTTGTATATTCCAGTGTGAAAACTGTTGATTCTTCTCTTGGTAGTAGCTGCAGACCCTCCTCTTGTCACAAGTGATGATCCTCGACATGAAGGCTGGAGGTACATGGAGAAATGACAAATGTGCACCCAACAGTGGTGACGCAGACGTGGCCGACACAGGAGCCGATGTTGATTGTGTGATGTCGCTTGGCCTCCTGACCACCATAAGAAGTCCCTGAACTCTTTGATCGCACCACATACTTCATATCCTAGTATTGACAATACATAACAAGCAGTCACAATGTTAAAGTCACTGACAGATGAAGTGAATAACATGAATCATCTCGTCACAATGCAACGTTCTGCTGGAAACCTTGAGTCTTTGCATTCATGTGGATGTTACTCTGACACTTACCACCCACATAAGCATTGTTCCAGACCGAGCACGACCCTCCATGGCAACAGTCCTTTCCTGACAGCAGCAGCCTCCCCCAGTAGTAGTCCCGCTACACTTCATAAACAGCTCAGGAACAGCTCGATGAACGCAACAGTTTAAAGTCTCTAAACTCCCCAGACCCTGATCCAATAGAGCATCGGTAGGATTGACCGGAACATGGTGGCTCCAAATGGGCAGCACAAAGAGGACCTACACAATATTTGGTAGGAGGTTTTAATTTTGTGGATGTTTGGTGTAGTTGCGTTATAATGTGTAGAAGAAGAAGCATGGCAGTAGGTAAAGCTTGCTCGTCAGAAGAGCCTTAGGAAGAGTTCATTCTGAGAAAATTAGCTCCTTCTGTCTTTTAGAAATGGTTTGGCCACAAGTTGTAAGACGTAAGTCAAACATCTGCTTCTTCAATGGACAATGGAGCTAAGCAATCACTGAACAAGTGGATGAGATTGCCTCTTGGTAAAATCACTCTCTCCATCTCTGTCTCAGGGGTCTTATCAGTTGTTCACGACTGTAACAGCACTCAACACTTTCAATATTATTTCTGTAATGGATATAGGCCGCATAGGATATAAAAAGTATCCTGCAGGATTAGAGAACCATCGTGTACCTTTTTAACACTTGAAAAAGCAGTTGGAGAATGAAATCACTGGAAGCCATGTTTTTTAGCCAATCACAAGCCGTGTTAGAGTGCGCAAAGAACAGATTGAAATGATCGACGCCGTGTCCTGAGCTCACTTGATGCTTTGAGCTACAAAGTTGATGACAGCAAACATCTGAAACTAGTTGTTAATTGTGGAAAATGAATAAAATGATTAAAAAAATAGTTAGTTATTATCCCTCATTTGTCTTGAAACTTCTTGGTCTTCCAACTTTCTAAAAATGCCATGAAATAGCTTTACTGAACGACACAACGCTGTTCATTTGATGATTATTAACGCTCATATGACTCACTGTCTGCAGAGCCCCCGCTGCTGCTGCTGCGATGGACTCCAGTTTTAGGGAACTCAAAACTGCCAGATTATTTATTATTTATAAGAGGATTCAGACTTGTCAGTTTATTGAAAATTAAAATAGCATGTATTGCAGGGATGCATATGACACTGTCTGTAACGGATGTGTGATACTGAGCGTTTTAGCCAACTAAACATTACAGTGTCTGATTATGTCACGTTTAATAAACCAAAAATGAATGTAGCTCAGTTTTGCTGTTGATTTGAAGGGAACAGCTCATCTCTCTCTGTTTGTTCATGTCCTCACATTTCTGCAGTCACATCTCCTGCAGACTCCTGAGACTCGGCTCATTCTCTTTCCCCTCTCAGTGTTTCTCCATCTCTCTCCAAAACCTTGGAGGATTTGGTTGTTCCAGTGAGAAAACGAAGGAGTGCCGGACCTTAAAGCTCCAAACCAAAAGCTCACTGCTGCACTAATATCTCCTCTATTTTCTTTTCATTTCTGCCGTCGCTGTCTCTCTGTAGCAGCAGCTAATTCCAAAACCTGTTCACTCATGGATGAAGTATATTTTTTTGAGAACAACAAGAATACCCCTGTAGGTATCGAATTTAAAAATGGCATCAAATGCATGAGTAGTCAGGCAAGCACAGCTGATTCCAGAGACTCACACTCAACACACACACACACACACACACACACACACAAACTGCAGATCACACACAGACACACTCCTTCCAATCCTCATCAGCCATACAGCTGTGTGATTTGATAAAATACTTGGCAGGACCTGCGGTTGACCTTTCTATCCGTGCTTAACGGCTGCTCTATGAGCAACCTACTGCACGTAACCAGGCAACGCTGCCACTGATGAGACCAGAGGTCTGTCCTTTGAGTTCCTCACAAGCTTAGAGGTGTGGAGGATGCCACTGATGTTCCTGTTTTGGCAATTGTGCAGAGTGCCTGCTGGGGATTGAGGGCCTGTGGGGCTGTTGGAAATGGCCCGCATTTACCAGAATGATTTTATCTCCTGTCCTTGATGCATCTTTTTCCACAATTTAGTCAAGCTTTGTGGATGTAAAATGACAATGTTGCAGCTTTAAATGAATCCACGTGTATGATTTTGTCCTTTTGATTCTCTTATCTTTGATGCTGTAAAAAAAAACTAAAAAACTGATTGGCCAAATGAATTCAGCTCCTTGTGCTTCTCAAACTGAAGTTTCCTCTTCTCTGATAGTTTTGCCAAGTTCTCTTACACAAAAAGCCGTCATCGCTATATTTTAAGAGCTTTACAGTTTTCTCAACTTGGTAGAGAAGTGAAGGATTAGAAAAAGATGGCAAGAGGGAAAATCCATCAGAGGAAGATGGAGACAGTTGGACAGAGGCTGATCACACCAGCCTCCCTTTAAAATTTAATACATTTAAGTAAAAACACACACAGTGAGTGATGCAGGCAGTGTTTTTCAGTTTTAAAACTCTTAAAGTGAATTCAGCTAGATGGCATTGCAGTGCTAGCTGGAGGCATTAATCTTCTTTTGCGGAATATTACTCCCATATTAAAACATGAGGACATCTGAAACAGGAGCCAGTGGGGATTTGTTATATTTTTAACTTCTGGCTTTTAAAAGTTATTTTCGCTATTTCACGCAAACAGTCCAAAGTCATAACTGTGGGCCCCAAAGGAGATGTTTAACAATGATAGGACAAATCAACACAGTCATCTGCAGTGGTTCTTCAGCCCAGACAATTACAGTGCGTGACAGCGTGTGGGTGGACGATCAGGTCGTGATATGCTGTCTGCAGTGTGGGATGAGCGGTGGTGACACTGAGGCACTGAGGGGAGACACAAAGTGTGAGCGACAAAATCTGCTCTCAACCTGATCATGACTTCCAATGTGATGTGTCCAGCAGGCGTATCATTGGTTTCAGCGTGTCTGCAAGTGAGTGTACACACATGTACGTAATCATTTACTTATTTAAGAAATGTGAAGCACGCTTTGTGTCTTTTTTCCACAGCTCGTGACGACATCAGCCAGGAGATCTATTCATGTACCGAGGAGAGGAAATTGCAATCAAGCTACTCGCAGTGAAAACATCTAAACCTCTAATTTTTGAAATTACCTTGATTGCAAACTGACATGAGAAACACAGTTGCTCAGAAACAAAGTGGTCAGAGAAAAGCACAATCAGCTCTGTGATAATGGTTGGACCGCTGTGGCATCAAATAACTATAGCAACATTTTGCACAACAACTAGTAGTTTGTAATTGTAATAGCTTATGATGTCGGCATCGCTTAACATGGTG
>OMNN01067632.1:12945-25222 GCA_900302755.1 Chromis chromis
CTAAGGCAGGGGTGCCCAATCCTGATCCTTGAGGGCCACTATCCTGCATGTTTTAGATGTTTCCCTCTTCCAACACACCTGATTCAAATGATCATCTCATCATCAAGCTCTGCAGAAGCCTGATAACGATCTTGATCATTTGAATCAGGTGTGTTGGAAGAGGGAGACATCTAAAACATGCAGGATAGTGGCCCTCGAGGACCAGGATTGGGCACCCCTGCCCTAAGGTGTGGCATTAGCAGAGTTCATATACACATTTGGAAGTTTATTTAACTTCCAAATTACCAAAATACTAATAAATATAGTTAAAAAGTGCCAATGTTTGTCTAAAATGCAATGAAGTGCAAATTTAAACAATAGAAACACCCCTAACAGTGAGCAGTGCACACAGCATGTAAGACCCGGAGCATCACTGTCGGACTAGTTTACAGGGGCGCGGCGCAGGGATTACAGTACTCATTATGCTCCGGGGCCGGCGGAGTGATCTGCAGCTGTAAAGGTCTTGACGTGAGACGGACGGACAGACGGACAGCGGGCTTCGACAGCTAACCACTCTCTGTAAATTCATGACTGCAGTAACAACAAGCAGGTAGCTGGCTTCTTGTCTTTTCCGAGCCAGAATCACGGGCGAGAACGTCGACACGACCGGGACCATGGAAAGAAAAAGGTGGGACTTTTAAATGTGCGGCCGAAGGAGTTGTAGAAATGATGAGGAAATGCACGCATGCATGCATACATGCGTTTTGCAGTTGAGAAACAGTCGTCAAGTTAACAGGTCGGGGTTTTATATCTATATTGTTGCTACTGTAGCTAAACATAAGCTTCGGGGTGCTTTTAGTTTATTACATTTGGTGCCTTGTAACTTAGAAGAGCGATAATTTATGCGCTCGTCGCGGAGACGTTGACGTTCAGGACGCTGCTAGCTTGATTAGCTAGCTAAGTTTCATTGTTTACACACGCTTGACTTGCGGTGCGCTGGGCCCGGCACAGTCACGACTACACACTAACAATCTCAGCCACAGAACCGTGAGATTTTTACATCTTAAAGAAGGAGAATGTGTCGCCTCATATGTAGCTAACTACTTATTTATTTACCTACAAGTCACTTAGAACAGTACACCGTCTGGCACGCTTGAATGGAAGCACTTTGTTTTGTTACAAAGCAGTAGCAGGAAGTAAACCCACCATAAACCTCGTCCTACACTAATAAACGCCATCCACACAGGTGTTTCACTTACTGTGGCTGATTAGTCCACTTTGAAGGCTGTGTGGGCGTGTACAGATGTGCTTGACTGACATCTCCTGACTTCTTGCCATTACACCTTTTGGGGCAGAACAAATTGACACATTTTTAAATGTTCATGCAGTTTGATAAGCTCAGAAAACGCCCACTACATCTTCATCAGGTAAAGAAGTTTATTCATAAGTATAAACGAGAATCCAGAGCATGTTTTGATTCATTTGACAGATGAGGTATGGTGATATTTGCAACTAAAACAAAGAAAAAATACGAAGAAATTCAGTTTATATACATAGTGCCAATTCACAATGTAAGTAGTCTCAAGGCACTTCACGGAGTAAGGTGAAGACCTTACAAGTCCAAAGATTTCCTTTTAGCAGCTCTTTGGCAATAGTGATAAGAAAAAACTCCCCTTTAAACAGGAAGAAACCTCCAGCAGAACCAAGCTCAGGAAGCCAGCCCTCTGCCTCAATTGGCTGGGGTGAGGGTAAAGGAGAGAGAACTGGATATAGCAGACAGAAAACAGACTAGTAACAAAAAGAGAGGTTGGTGAGGCCAGTAACTACAGATTAGAACGTGCAGCTCTGGAGCCAGAGATACCTGCAGAGAGGACGAAATACAAACTGTGGGAGAGAGAGGAGACGAAGTTAGTGACATGCAACGGTGGCATATAAATGTATCAGGAGAAAAAGAAAGCAGAGTAAATGTGCTTAGTGCATCGTGGGAAGTGTCCCAGCAGCGTAGGTCTATAGCAGCGTACCCAAGGGATGGTTCATGGTCACCTGAGCCAGCCCTAACTGTAAGCTTTATCAAAAAGGAATGTTTTAAGCCTAATCCTGAAAGTAGAGAGGGTGTCTGCCGCCTGAAACCAAACTTGGAGATGATGATGTGATTTTTGCTGAAGTCTTGACCAAGTAAGCGTGATCCCTTTTGTCTGGAGAATATGATTTATAGGCTGTGGGGATTTCTGTGGCACCACAATGCTTTATTTGTTATGGTATGTTGTGACACATTTTACCTATGTCAAACAACAGCATCTCCTGCGATTAGATATTGCACTTTTATTATTTTTATTATTTATAGCCAAGCTTCAGAATCCAAGGTGGGAGCTCCAGGACAGAAGAGGGGGAGCTTGGCTCATCTTAGTAAGACATGAGCTCCCTTGAAAACATGATCTGTAAATCTTGGTCGGTCTCTAAAATACTGACAGTATGCAGTATTTGCCATGCATTTCTAATTGTCTATATCAGGGGTGCCCCATCCTGGTCCTCGAGGGCCACTATCCTGCATGTTTTAGATGTTTCTTCCAACACACCTGATTCAAATGATCAGCTCATCATCAAGCTCTACAGAAGCCTGATAACGATCCTGATCATTTGAATCAGGTGTGTTGGAAGAGGGAGACATCTAAAACATGCAGGATAGGGGCCCTCGAGGACCGCAGTTTGAGACCCCTGCTATAGAGTCACTATTAAAAAACAGAATGCTTACTGAGTACCTTTTCTGTTATTTTACAGATTAATTTCTGAGACTGTAGTTAGATGTGTCAGATTTCTGCCTCCAACAAAGAAAAACTGAATATTTTTTTAATGTAAAAAGTTCTAATAATGTTTTTTAGCGGACGTTTTTCTTTAGTTCGCAGAACGTTCTTCTTAAAGGTCAAACAACTAAAGGCGTTTTGAAGCTGTTTGCTGATAACACTGTTATTCTGTTCCGCCTTAACGTTCTTAAAGCTGCTCTGAGAAACGTCCTCCTTTTGTTTTCATGCTAAACTGTGGATCGTTGTGGGAATGTTACATAAGTGTTTCCTCAACAACGTCCCAAAAACATCCTCAGAGCGCTGCACTCAAAATGTTCCACCTTTCACATAATTATTAAATTATGTTCTTAAAAACATTTTCTGAACGTTGTTTGTTTGTTGTTGTGTAACATCATCAGTTTCCATGACAACTGTCTCCAGGCAGGAGTGATCCAGTTTCTGTCTCAGCTCACCTTTAACCTCACAGGATTATCTTTTGAAATGACAAATACGCTTAAAATGTTCTTTTAATATTAGATTTAAACTTTAAAACATGATTAGAACCTACAGGTAACATTGTGGGAACGTTTCCTGACAAACAAACAAACAAAGCTGCTGAATGCAGAACAGCTGAAGACCTCAAAAGGGGATTTCATTATTTTAAAAATGCAGGATTTTTTTTTGTGTGTTTTGGCATTTTGTTCAGAACGTCTACAAACACTCTAATAAACCTGCTGCTTCAGTTTATATTATAAGATACTTCAAATGCCAGAAGAACAGTTTGGGCCTATTAATTTCAATTCAATTCAATTTTATTTATATAGCGCATATTTACAACACATGTCATCACAAAGCGCTTATCATCATAATGAAGAAGAAAACAGAAAACCCAACAATCCAAAAATTGCTTTTGGATTCCCTATGAACAAGCAGTCCGCGACGGTGGGAAGAACCAAAAACCCCCTAGGATAGGGAGGGGGGAAAAAAAATCTCCGACAGAACCAGGCTCAGGGAAGGCGGCCATCTGCCTCGACCGATTGGGTTGGTAATGAAGATGATGGGAGGAGGGGATAGCAGGAGAGGTTGGGGTGGGGATGGCAGGACAGCAGGTGGTGAGGCCAGCGGCAGCAGATCAGGGACGTGGAGCTCCAGATCCAGAGATATCCATGAAGAGAAGAGAAGAGAAGAGAACAAGCAGGACAGAGAACACAGAACCTCCAACAACCCCCAATAACCCAGAATGATGAAGTGAATGTTTTCTAAACTGTGTTCAGCTGAATCCAGTTGACTTTAATCATGTAGAACCTGATTTGAGGTCACCTGTGGCAGATTGAGCTGATTGGACTGGGAATATATAAGACCCAACAGTTTAAACTGCAGGTCAGGAGACAAACTGAACTGCTCAGTGATCAGACTGATGAGGCTGTAAAACCTTTTCTGACGCTCTGGGTGTGAAATCAAGAAGCAGCAGGATTCTTCTCAGAGTCAGACTAAGAAGTCGACAGTTCTTTTAACAGCTTCAGAAGTTTCTGCAGAAAAACTGATGGAAGGACGAGAATCTGCATCAGTCAGACTTTAATGGATGAAGATTTTTGTACACACAAAGACTGGAAGCTGCAAAAATGTCTAAAACATGTTCTCACTTTGTCTTTGTGTTAATTTTATTAATTTAAAACTAAACCGCAACACAAAGTTAAAGTCTAAATTCTCTACAATTTTTTTTGCAGCCAGGTCATTCCACCTAAAATCAACCATATCTAAGAAAACATTCCCCTATAACTTGTTCTGACCAACCACCTATCACACATGTTGATATGAGCCTTGAAAGTTTACCCAAAATGCACTTTTTAAAGTTTTCTCTGGTGAATTATCAGAAAACAGAAACACATCCAAGGTACCAATGCTTGTTTCTATGACTCTGTGTCATAGACATAAAACTGCTGCAGTTTTACTGTTCAAACTACTATTACATCCCATAATACTGATGCTCAAAGTTGGTTATAGAGAAAATGAACAAAAAAGATTTAGTGATTAGATTGTGCATCTTTTCATGGGGATTTGTGAGACCATTTGTCATAATTTCACCTCTTTTTGCGGTAATTTTGTGTGTTTTTCTTGTTATTTGCATCTTATTGTGCTGATTTTGTGTCCCCTGTAGTGATTCTGCATGTTTGGGTATTTTGCATCTTTTTGTGGCAGTTTTGTGTCTTTATGTGGTAATTCCCGTTTATTGTGGTTATTTGGTTGCAGTTTTTAGATGTGTCAGATGTGTTTTTCAGCCCTGAACATGTCATGTGTTTATCTGCTGTACTGATGAAGTTACGAGGCTCAGAAATTATGGAAAAAGCCCATTAAAAAGTGTGAAATTTGGACCCACCTCTATGTACTACAAGGGTCTGTAACTCTGAAAATATTCATACCATGAAAGTAAAACCTTGCTTCATTAAATACACTAAAGTTACTGTTTTGCACAAAATCCAACAACATTAAGACATTAAATCTGTCTGTGAGGTTTGAGTCAGTTATGATCTGACATGTTAACCTTAGAGTGATTTATTTGTTTGAGGACGCTGAGCTGAAACTCTCCTCTGGACGGAATCTGTAAAAGCAGCTTTAAGCTCTGAGACGTTTTAACCTCTGCAGGTTGTTTTCACACCACTGGTCACATGACTCGAGGTGTGAAGTTACTGAACCTTCAGAACTAAAACTGGAGCATCGACACCTTGTCTGTCCTCCAGAATTAAAACTGAACAGCCTCCCACTGATGGAATGAATTAGTTCTTAAATGGCCACGGTGTCAATAAACAGGAAAGTATTAAAGTAAACTGTGGTCCTGCAACTACAAACAAGAGCAGTAGTTGCAGCAACATGAATATTTCCAGACATTTGAATAATATTTTACAACATTGTGTTACACACATTCACACATTTGAATAATATTTTGCAATATTTTTATAATAATTTGGACTTTTTTAATATTTTTTGATAAAAACATTATTATTTTCCAATAGAAATGTTATAAATAAAAACATTTCTAACATGAACTGATGCAAAATTACCAAATCATGCATAAAGATTCCCATGGACCATTTATGTATCATGTCACTCATCTTGTTTTTGCCACCAACAGGCCTGGCATGTGTTTTACATCGTTTTCAGGAGTATCAAGTGAATTTGTGTGGACGGACACATTTACTGAAACAGCTCCGTCTTTACGAAGAACGCTTTTGAAACTATAAGCGTTTTGGCTTCATGTGGATGGGGCCTTATTTTAGTTGCAGTTATTTCAGCCTTTAATTACTTGCAAATGCTGAACAAAAATTTGATTTGATGCATAAGCTCAATAAAATGCTCTCCAGGCTAAAACATGCAGAATATCAGAGGATCCAGTATAGAACCCTGTTGGACTCCACATGTATGTTTTTAGTTTCTTTGACCTGACATCAGACTGAATCTGGTTCTTGTTCCTCCTCTCAGTTCTTCTTCCTCTCTGTGGATCCTTTTCATCAAACCTCCTCTGATTGGTCGCTCCTTCTGCTGTCAGGATGCCCATCATCAGTAACGCCAACAATGACTTCAGCACCTACTCCATCAGCAGCGACGACAGCAGCCTCGACCGCTTCTTCACCGAGATCCCAGAAACCGAGACCCTCAAAGGCGTCTACTTCCAGCGGGCCCAGCGGCTCCGTGACCCGAAGGCCTCCTATGTGGTCGACCACACCCTGCAGGTGCTCATCAACGTGGGGGGGAACCGCTACACCTTCCCCTGGAGCACCCTGGAGCAGTTTCCCCAGAGCCGGCTGGGACGTCTGCGGTTCTGCAGGACGCCGGAGGAGATCGCACGGCTCTGCGACGACTACGACGAGACGGTCCAGGAGTACTTTTTCGACCGGAACCCAACAGCCTTCAGGGTCATCCTCAACTTCCTGGCTGCCGGTAAACTCCGCCTGCTTCGGGAACTTTGCGCCGTGTCACTGCATGACGAGCTGGACTACTGGGGCGTCGATCCAGGTCACATGGAGCGTTGCTGCCGGCGCCGCATGATGACCCGGGTGGAGGAGGTGGCCGAGAGGGAACGAAAGGAGGAAGAATGGAGGCAGAAGAGGCTGCTGCTGAAGAAGAAGGCCTTGCAGGTGGAGCAGGGCCACGGCAGGCTGATCTCCATGCTGAGGGAGGTGATGGAAAACCCTCATTCAGGCCTGGCAGGGAAGATGTTCGCCTGCCTATCCATCATCATGGTGATGGTTACTGTCATCAGCCTCTGCATCAGCACCATGCCGGACCTGAGGGACGAAGAAATCAGGGTCAGTATGAAGCCGACAGATAGATCCATTTTAGACACGAGCTTCTAATGCAGCAGCAACAGAAAGGGTTTATAATGTGGCCGATCACAGCTGCAATGAAGCGGCCTCCCATTGCTGCTTCATTTCTGTTGCATCAGGTTTAGTGAAGCTGCAGTTGAGAGTTTCAGTAACATGACAGGTTCAGTAACATCAGTTCTATTAGCTGTATTTCAATAACCTGTTTGTATGTGCATTTTGAAGAAAAAAAGTTAATGAAAATGGCAAAATCTGAAAAAAGAAAAAGAAATCCCAGTTTCACAAAAAACTTTTCTATACTTACTTGAAGTTTAATTTTTATCATCACAATTGTCCACAGAACTCTCCATTCAAAATTGGTTGGTCATGATAGAACTGCGACCTAAAATATCATGTAATTTAAAGACACTTTGCCAATTTGAGAATTCGGATCATTTTAATTCTACAATGAATCTTCACTTTTTAATCTCTTAATACGAAAACACTTTATTAAGAAACTGAACACTCCCTTGGATGTGGACAGTTTTTCTTCTTCAAATTTTGTTGTGCAAAAGAATGAGCTTGTCCTCTACAATCAAAGATATTTTTAATTTCTTTATCATTGGCAGTTTAAACACGTTTTTAAGTAAATTCATAAAAATTTAAGTTGTTAGAACTAGATTTTCCACATTATTTAAAAGGTAATTTTATGCGTTTCATACTTAACATAATCATGAACACAAGTTTCTAAGTTGAGAAACATTTTAAAAATTAAGTTGCTCCATTTAGATTTTCTTCAGTAGCTTTTGTGTTTCTCATGTTTTTTTTCACGTTGTGGCTTTAAAGAAATTAATTCATTCAACAACAAAATTGTTGGTAATTAACCTTTAAAAAAATAAAATAAAAATTGAGCTGAAGTTGTGAATTTCAACACAAATCCTGAACGCAAAAACATCACAAATTTAAATTTCTCTACAAAATTAGAAATAAACATGAAAAGTCGTCTGTAGCTGAGCAGATTTGTCAAATAAGATTAAAAAAAATTCCACTAGTTTACTAAACTGAAGAGTAGTAGACACATTTCACTGCTGAATATGACTAGCATTAGTTTAAATTACACAATATTAAGTTGATGCAATACTATTGTGTCAAAGAAACATCAAAAACATTTTGCAACATAAATGGTTTATCGAAATCAGCAGATTACAATTTTCATCTTGAAATTATGCATTTAATTAAATGGGGTGAGATTAACTCCCTTGAGCTACTTTCTTGAGTGCAGTTTGTAGACGTTTAGATTCTGAACAAGAATTTAAGGAAAATAAATAACAGAAGTTGCTAATGCTAAGCTAACTGTAAAGGCATCCTGGGGATTAACATGATGCAGCTTCACTCTGTTGCAGCAGATTTGTTGGAGCTGCATAGTTTATAGATACAGGTTCAGTAAAATCAGTGGCTGTGACTCACTGCATTTGGGCTGTTTTTTACTCTCTGATTTACAGTTTAGATTTGCTTCTGCTGCAGGTTTTCAGATTTAACTCTGGCCTGCTGGTTGATTGTTTTCCTATATTCTCAGATCCACTGAAGCCGCTACATATAGGGATATTTTCAAGTAGAAATTTATGAAAACTTCCCAAAACTTCAGATAGGATATTCTGTGTTGAATAAAATAATCACTAATTAATATTTTCCATATTAATAATGACTCTAATACTCATAATATTAAAGCAGGTTCTTTTCTACAGGTCTTTCAGCTCCACAGATGCCTCCTGGTTTTATTTGCTGCGTTTTTCTTCATGCAGGACGTTTGCAGGCGTTTAAAGCAGAACAGAAAACCGATAAACACTCTGCATGATACCTGCTGCACCCAGAAACACACAGGAGAGCTGATATGCAAATAAGAGTGTGTAGGCTGGATGTGAAAAAAGGCAACTCTCTGCTAACACACTCATCAGATCAACTCAGACCAACATCATGCCAAACTATCTGCATGAATATCATCTTTTACAGGAAGCTGTGTTTTCCTCAACTGGACAAATAAAATAACGAATTCATATTAATGCACATTTAAACCTGTTGTTCACATAAAAGCATCTTGAACAATATTTTTGTAACTGTTTCAGTCCTGAATCAGGATCTTATGATATCAAAAGATGCTTTAACTACATAAAAACAATTGCATGACTAAAAAAAAACTTGAAAGGTGTCTTGAAGTCCAGACTTCATGCAGGACTGACTGTTAAAGTTATTATCAGGATGAAGTAAACATTTCTGAGCCGGAGATGCTCGATCGATTACTCCCGAAAGCATCTGCAGACATTAAATCAAGATGATAGAAAATCAAAGTTCAGTACAGGAAGTGAAACATAAAATCCAAAGTTGTTTTCCTGGACTTTGTTGATGTTCAGGCTCACAAGAAGGTTTTTAAGTTGAACATTTTTCATTTAAAAGGCAAATAAGGCTGATTAAAGTTAGATACAGCTGGACACTGGCTGTCAAACACGACTGATTTATGAAACAAACACTCCTTGACTTAAGATAAAAGCAGTTTTGCACATGAAGTCAGTGTCAGCTTATTTCACTGTAGTTTGCTGTAGTTTAAAAACTCTGTGTTAGTTGGATTTTTAAACTTCTCTGCAAAAACTGACTCAAAAACAGTCTTATGCATTTGGTCACTAGAAATATAATATGATGCTAATGTAGCTCTGTTTAGGCAAATACATTTTCCAAAAATTATACTTTTACCAGAGCTATAAAAGAAATAAATAGAGCCATGTTTTTTATTTTTGAAATAGCAGTTAGCCCTCAGCGTATACAACAATATCTCCTTTCTTTCTAATTTCATACATCTAGATACACACTGAATAATGATTTTTCTAAAGTAACCAAAATATAGGTGGCTAATGCTAATGGTAAGGAAGGCTACTACTCTGACTACTAGTTAGCAGTGTATGCTAACATCAAGCAAAACAAGTACAGACTGTTAAATTTCTTTCTCACAATTTTGCTTATATGTTTAGATACACAGTGAATAATGAGGTCCTGTGAGGCGACGGTGCTAACAACCGAGCCACCGTCCTGGCCGTCCATCCTGTTTTTTTATAAAATGATGAAAATGTCCTGATTTTCATTGTTTTTCAATCGTGCGCGTCCCTGCCGGGTTCCACCGGGTGCTGCCGATTGTCGCCGAGCGCCTCCAAGGCCCTAGTACGTGGACCTATGAACTCCGATGTCACGCTTCACTCCGCCCGTGTTGGTAAACAGAACACAAACTGATTCAAAGTGCTTTATATAAGTGACTATAAAACAGCAGACTAAAAACAGATTTGGAGACTATAAAGGCACAGCTGAACATCAAAACTGAATGAGAAATAAGATGTAAGTAGTTAATATGATGAAAGACAATAAAAAACGATTAAAATATTACACAGTATTACAATATTATAAAATAAATGCAATATTATGACATGTAATTCATATGTTTAAATACTAAAATCATAAAACTCTATGACATTATAAAGCAATTATGAACAATAAAAGATCAGGCCTGTATTATTGAATGCTGTATCTTGTTTTTGACCTTAGTGACAAATCACATAGCTAAAAAATCTCTTTAAAAATAAGGAGGTTGTAATTATGATTGTGAAAAGAACTCCATTCGTGCTTTAGCAGACATGAACTCTTAATTCAAAGAGTCTGTGGCAGAAAACAGCAGCGTCTCTTCATGTGGATGTTGAGCTTCAGCTTCAGAATCTGCTGGAAGTTTCATACAAACAGTAAAGTGTTGAAATAAGCTTTAAACATGTTTGCAGCAGAAAGTTCTCCATCATTCTCTCACATGATTCACTTCTGTTCCGTCAGAGCCCCAGATTGAAAGTATTGATTGTGCTGTTGGTGAAAGCTGCCCTTCAGCCTTTTCCTCGTCAGAACAGCCTCATTAAGTGCAGTTAGAAAAGCCGATGTCCTCCAAGGTTGTAATTTCCCATGTTTCTGTCGCTCTGCTGTTCGTGGCTCCACATCAGAGAGTCTTGTTTTCTTTCAGAATCACACTGAAATGGAAATAGATTTTTTTCACTTTCATAAATGGCTCCTTTGCATTACAACTCTTTTTAACGTTCAGCTCCACAGAATCAATTTAAAGGCTCTGCAGCATGCCTTGCTTATTACAAACACAAAACGCTTCATTGAAATGATGCTGTGAAACCTGGGCATAATAATAATAATAATAATACATTTTATTTGTCAAAAGCGTCTTTCAGGACACTCAAGGACACTTTACAACACAAATTATATGCATATCAAATAACAATAAAACACAATAAAATATAGAGGTGATAAATTGGGTAATATCAGACAGTGCAGTTGACCTCAGGAGGGATAAGCGATTCTAAACAGGTGTGTTTTGAGTATGGATTTAAAAGGGGGGAATGAATCAGTGTCTCTGAGTTCAGGTGGTAAAGAGCTCCAGAGCCGGCTGAATGCTCTGCTCCCCATGGTGGTGAGACGGGCGGAGGGAACAGACAAGTTGATAACACGTGTGGCTCCAGTTTAGAGACAATAAAACAGGTATTTGAATTCACTGTTGATAGAAAGAAACATTGATTTACTGCAGCTATAAGGTTGAATGCATTAGTGGTACTCCATTAATTTAGTTTTGCATTTCCATGAAATAAGGTTAACAGTCTCCCTTTTTATCAGACAAATACATCAAATTAATCAGACAAGGGGAAAAAAAATCTGTATTTCCATTAATAAAGTTCCATTAATTTCATTTTATTTAATTTATAAATCGCCTGAAACCCATTTTGTTCAGCTAAATGAAGCATTCAGAGAGACTCATTCAGTACAAACATTTCATTTTTAAAATCAATATCCCAAAACACTAACACACTTTATATTTAATCACTGGTGGAAAACACACTCAAGTGCTGCATTTAAGTCCAATTTTGATGTTATTTATGTGAACATTTCCAGTTAATGCAACTCTATAACTCACATATCAGAGGAAAATGTTGTATCTGACAGTTAATCTAAGAATTATCAAAAACAGCAGTGATCTTATAAAGTGTGTTGCATTTTAGACCATGGTAGTGAAGCTGTGTTAGATTTGACTTATTTTGGTTTATTTTTAGCTTGTATTTGTTGTAGTCACAAAAACTTTACATAATACAATGCACTGTGAAATTTCTGACTTTATTTTATTCATTTCATTGTTTTTAT
>OMNN01067836.1:2416-37054 GCA_900302755.1 Chromis chromis
TGAAGCAAACTTGTAACCGGTGGGTCACTGGTTCGAGGACCCGGACTGGCAAGAGGTTGAGGTGGGAAAGTGAGAGCGACCGCTTGTCCCAGTCACCACCACTGTGGGCCCTTGAACAAGGCCCTTAACCCCTGACTGCTCCCTGAACGCTGCACCGCGGCAGCCCACTGCTCCTAGTATGTATAGTTAAGGTTAACTATGAATAGGATGGGTCAAATGCAGAGAAGGGATTTCCCCAATGGGATCAATAAAGGGTAGATTTTTATTATTAAACCACAAAAGTGTCAGATTTAACACCCTGTTGATATCACAGGACAGACAAATGACTGTGAATCTTTATTGTTCTTATTCAGCATTACACCTTGTTTGATGAATGATATAATGTGGATGAAGAAATTACCCATTCAAACTAATAGGAATCTGTGAATGTATTAATCCATACTAACTTAAATCCTTTAAACTCCAAGCAGTCTCTGGGCATTTTTTGTTCCTGTCACATTTTTACTCACTGTGGGTATTGTTTTTCACTGCAATATAAAATCCTGCACCTCTATGGAAACAGCACAGCCATGGCTAGAAGCAGAGAGAACTCAAAAATGTCTTCTCTGCAGCAAGACATGGTTATACTGATGTAAATCATAAAAAAATAAAAACAGTTCAATTTCTTTGTTTTAAAAAAAAAAGTCCACATGTCAGACATTGTTCCCACAGATGTCATCCAGCCCAGTGTGAGCCCCCAGCATCTACAAATGCTGGGGGCTCCACATGCTACAGATATTTTTCACATTACTTTACACATCAATTCTAAAAGCACATTACACCATGTTGAATTGACTTGCTCCTCTGTTTTTATTGATCAGCTATGTTTTATTTTTCTTTCTGCTCTGTGAAAACACAACCTGCAGTTCACCTGAAAAATGTCTCAGAATTTTTGTCATATGACGGGTTAAAGCATTCACTTGTTCAGAATCTTTAAATGAGACATGTAGACTAAAAACATTTTGGTGCAATGTCCAGATTTTAACATTACATTTGGTTAGTTAAAAGTTGAGATTTCTGGTTTTACAGTTTCTGGCTCTGACAAATGGTGACAAGGTTTTTTTAGGATGCCATTTCCTTTAAATCTGCCTGTTTGGAACTCACAAGATTAATACAAAACACAGAGATAGGCCACAATCATTGCGGTAAACTTTCTTTTATTTACATCCATTCAATCCTCCTCAGAGTCGTGAGAAGCTTGAACCAACCACAATGCACTCAATGACTGGCAGAGACACTTGGCACAACACTGCACTGTCAGGTTTGGTCTTTCTCATATACACAGTTTAGAAATGCTCATTTTTCATGTTTTACTTTGAATCTAAATGTCTAATAATTCATAATGTGTGGGTTTCCAGGATTATGCAACCATACAGGCAGGTCTGCACCAGAGCAGAGCAAATATTTAAAGAGGTTTTCACTGTTGTAACACATTGGCATGGTTCATCCCTGGGACATTTAGGTCACCATGATGGGAAACTGACTGGAAAAACTATGCATATTCAACTACACGCCCACTGTCAAAATTAAAGATATTTGGAAAACTCTGCACAGGCACATTCTGACATGCAACTCTTCGTCCACAAGATGGCAACATTGAACAGATAACTGGTAATGCTTTGCACCGTGAGTCCATTCACACACTGTTTTTGTCTCTCGGATGAAGAAACACACAAATGTAGAGTCGGTTATAGCAAAGAATACTGCAAACACTTGCATTTATGTTGTTTTTATGGCACATCAAATGCTGTTTTCTTCTGTAAATGTATTTAAACAAGGCTTGCACAATGCAGGAAGTTTTGAACTGTTGCACCCAATGATCCGTCATGTGATCTGGACGACTTTTGCTGAGTCTGCAGTTCTTTGTTCTTCAAAAGGAGGGAGTGCAGAGTGTATAAATTATTGAAAAAAAGGAGAAAACAGAAAACTTCTCAGAGTAGAGAGATGAAAGCAGTACGAAGTTTAAAAGTAGGCAGGGTGTATTAGGATTATGATAACACTGGCTGATCTCTTTTGATCAGGTGAGTTATTATTCATGGACACCGAGGTTTGGAAGCACAGAGAGGCTGACAGAACTGATGTTTAATTCCAGAAAATTCAGCAAGCTGACATGTATTTTTCTGCTGACTTAAATAAACACAGTCAGACTATTCCCTAATGTCTCCGGAGTCAATGTGGGGGCTGCCCTGTCCTGCTTCTTCCCCTCTATCTGCAGCCAGAGCCGGGGGTAGTCTGGGGGGTATGTGGTCATGGCCCGATGGAGAGGCGCAAATATGTGCTGAAGTCACCACTTTCATGAGGTTCGGCAGTTTCCTCCCAGCTTTCTCAGGAAACCAGAGGGTAGGTAAGGTGCTTGGCCAATATTTCTCCGACTAGAAAGACTTCCTGTTTTTTGGGGAGGGGGGAGGCTGGAGCTGTGTGGAAACACTTGTGGAGCAGAACATTGCAGAGTTTTACTGTAATCTTCACACTACCTCCATAGAAGCTTGTCATGATGTTTGACAGAATATGATGACGTTGCTTCCTGCGCCGCCACTTGGGCCGGTCGTATTTTTAGAAAGGAGCTGTGAAGGTACTTGGTATTTAAAGAACAGAGAGGGACACAGAGGATAAAATCTAAGACTACCTCAATTATGGACTGGAGATAAGTGGCTATCTTAGGTTCTGGCTGCGGTGGCAGCCGGTTCCAGGATTCACGCCCTAAAACGCTTGATGTTTGGATTGTGGCCTTCCTGTCATAAACTAAGGAAAGGACACTTCCCATTAGATTGTCTCTGTCAGCATTCTATCATAAAAATAAATCCTCTAATGTGTCTGTGTTGACTTGTGCCATCTGTAGTCTGTTTCTTGAATAGACTATTCCTATCAGAATCCCTGGTGTTCCCACATGAACTTGAATAGGGTTCATCCCTATGTATCATCCAACGCGTCCTCCTCTATTCAAGCATGTGGTTACTGTGGGTGTGCCAAAGATCCAAACTGACAGTGAATCACATTCTGAAGAATAGAGAACCATCTGACAATGATGGTGACCTGGAGGGACACGTCACTGAATGGGAAGAGGTTAACCAACTCCAAATTTCACTGGAAGACATGTTGCTCTCCCCAATATTGTTGACAAGAATAAAAATATAAAACATATGAATTTTTCTGATGTTCTTCAAGCGGAACCAAATGTCTGATAACATTAGAATGTCTAATAAGAGGTTATGAGAAAGATCATTCCAGCGGTTGGTGGAAAACAGACTCTCGGTTCGTCAGTAATCTGCCTTCTGAGGGGCTCATCTCCTAAAAAGCAGCTTCTGTCAGCAGAACACAGGATACAAAGCCAGGAAAGACATCCTTCCTCTGTCCTTTTCTCTCTCATTTCTCAGCTCTCAACCTACAACACACACTGCTCTGTACATCTCTGTAGCATAAGACAGCATCATATGTTTGCCAAACATATCATGTGTTTGTCAGTAAGTATATATATGGATCTGGGTTGAAATTGTAGTGGGAGGTGTGGAAATCATGTTTTTTACCTCGTTAACATCCATATGGTGTTCTTTATATGCAAGGAGACACATCATGAGCAAAATAAGCAGTCGAGGCCATGGCTGAGCATTTCCACCTTGAAATTGCAGAGTACCGATGACACAAAAACATAGATTCAAACTTGCAGGGTTTCATGAGTAACAAACCTAAAGAAACAGTCTTTTCAACTTGAAGTGTAACTCAGAAACGTATGGATGAATTGCAGTATTGCATCTTGCTATTGTAGGTTTACAGTGTTTGAGCAGAGTCATAGGTGAGCTGGTGTGCTTGAGCTGCAGGCAGTAGGAAGGAATGAGTGAAGAGAACGGCAGGGACTACATAGGTCCATGCACTGTCCAGTTAGATCTAAGCCATTGTAAGACAGGAAGGGATTATTTTCATGGAAACAAATCTAAATATGAGACACAATGATATGTTTTTAGCGGTTAAATCAACAATGAGGGAGGAACTTTAAATCTGCTATCTTCACGTGATTGTAAGTAATGATGGCAGACTTGGAATCTATTAATCCAAAAATTCATGTTTGTATATTCATACGTTTCCTGTATTTCACATAACAATGAATAAAACAACTGAGCCTTGTTTTGCTATGAAGGTTTGTTTATGGTAAGTAGACAGATATTCAGTCAACGTAGATATTTTCTCACTTACTTACCCTAGTAGTGTCCATCTTCCAGATGTTTTGATTACCTGAGTAGAAACCTTGTCATTTCTACTAAAATGTAAGTGAATACTACCAAACATGGATGGGCTTTTGGAAGAAACAGCAAATACTGCTTTTGTAGCATTATCCACAGTGCTCTCACTTTAAAATGTAATTCAAGGGATTCAAGTTGCAAATATTATTTTGATATGTAGGGCTAAGTATGAATTAAAAACACATTATTTATTAAACCAAAACATTATTTTTTGGGGTGTAGAATGTCAGCTAAATTTCACATAGCGGAGCAAACAGACATCACAGTGTAAGCAATTATTTTTTATTAACAGCTATTTTTTCGATTAAGTACTTAATCAATCACCTTGATTATATAATATATAAAAAGTGAAACTGTCCAGTGTCCTCATATGTCTTGTTATGTCTGACCAACTGTGCAACACCCAAAGATATTGACTTTACTATTTTATAAAACAGTGAACAGCAACCAGAGAAACTGAAGTATTTTTTCCTTTATTTGAGCAAAATGCTTTCTTATTATTTTCATAGATTGATTATGTATTGTAGTGCTACACTGTAAAAACAAAACAAAAAGAAAAGAAAAAAGAAAAGAAAAGAAAAGAAAAGAAAAGAAAAGAAAAGAAAAGAAAAGAAAAGAAAAGAAAAGAAAAGAAAAGAAAATGGTCTATAAAATAATGATACAGTGAAACATTGTGATTTTTTTAAGGTTGCGTTGTAAAAGACCAAATTATTATTTCTAAAAATTAAGATTTTTGATGTTGACATTCCGTTGAGTTTTGGCCTGCTTTTGTTTGTTTGTTTGTTTGTTTTTACAACATTGTTTTACAACAGTCAACATGTGAATCAATTCCTTTCTGTGATTTAACTACATATGATGTGTCATTTAACAAAATAGGAAAAATCTGTAAAATAACAGTAAATTGTTCAACAACTTATAGTTAAAACTGTAAAAAAACAGATTTTTTTTTACAGTGTTGACTATAGTATCAGCGTTGGGACTTTAACCTGCCTGTTGTTTAAGTTACCATCAGCCCTTTAAAAGTTGTATAAGGTGACAGAGCACCACAGTCATAAAAACACACCAATGCAGAAGTGAAACCCACCAGTCCACAAGAAGAAGCCACATTGACATCATTACTCATGTCAGTGCAAATGTCACTGTTGATATCTGTGCCAGTTTTGTAGCCGGGTTCCTTTCCCAACACTGTGTTTCTGTTGACTAAATCTGAGTCCTTGTGCCTTTTCCCACTTATACTAACTCCTCAGTTCTTCTCTTAATTATCCCAAACAAACATCACTGATGCTTCTGCAAACATGAAACAAAAACACTTCCTGTGTGACTTTAGGATTTTCTTCCTGGGAATATCATATTTGCCACAGAGTGCTTAGAACAGCAAATATGAAAACTGTCATTACATGTCTGACTCACTACATGGCATCCAAGGCAAAATAGACATTTGTACAAAGGAAAGCTGATGACCCATTTTCAGGCATCAGTTTACTGTAATTGCGGTACGATTAGTGCACAGCAAAGGAAATGTCATGCCTGCACTTTCAAAAATTCTGCTGCGTTAGCAACAGGCGCTCCGGCTCAGGTTCCTCAGTCCCCTCTCATTCCCCCATTTCATAATAAAACGCTCAATGTACAGAATGCCCGACTAATGCTCCTATATAAAATGACTTCGTTTTTCCAGTTTGATGGTCATTTAATACTGTAGACTCACAGTGTTGGCAGGGAAACGTTGGATTTACTTTGGCTTTCCAGATACCAGTGTTAAAAACACACTTTACCACAAATGTTGAGCAACAAGGAAACCTTGCTTCATCTCATTTGCATCACCCAAGAACTGGACAACACTTTCAGCTCTCACGCAATAGTAACAATAGCAAATCTATTTCAAATCACGTATTTCACAAAACAGAGAAAGGGTTTTAAACAAATGATAAAGCTGATATCTACTGTATACTTAAAAACAGTACTTGGGAGTAGGGAGCTGAATTCACAGGTTATTATAGAAAATCTGTTTTCTGGGAGGATTATAGAATCTTAGTTTTATTTTTGAAGTTGATTTAGTTATCGTAGATCTCCAAAAGTTATAATTCTCATCACACTAAGGGACACAACTCGGGTGCTTCTGTACCTGAAGAAAAGCCAGTCTGCCCTTGAAACATATTACTCTTATAGCACAAACTATTATAAAAGAATATTTTTAAATGAGGAGTCAACAGTGTTGCAAGTTCCGGGAGTAACAGAAGCTATCCACTGTTTTGTACTCAGCACCTGTATAGGAAAGATGTGTGCAGTTTAGCATATTAATTATTAAAAATTACAAATGCAATCATCTTTTTTTATTGTTTACTCTTGAAGGCAGCAGTAACAGGTTGTAATCAACATTTGCATAGCCTTTAAAAGGTCCAGTGTGTAACAATTAGGGGCATCTATTAGCAGAAATGGCATATAGAATTCATAATTATGTTTTCAATTGTGTATAATCACCTGAAAATAAGGATTGTTGTGTTTTCATTAGTTTAGAATGAGGCCTTTATATCTACAGAGGCAGGAGGTCGTCTTCCACATAGGCAGCCATGTTGTATTTTTTTCCACAGTAGCACACAGCAGATAAACAAAGCTCAGGCTCCAGAGAGGAACTTTCACATTCTTAGCAGCTACCACAGGTCCTCCTACACACTTATAAGAGAAGGATGACACAAGATGCAGGTTGTTTATTTACATGTCTAACGGCACTCATTTGGACTCCTTGTGGAGTTTTGTTCAGCTTCAAAGGGAACCGTCTGGCTCCTGAGCTGCTAGATGCTCCATTAGGTTTACCAGCTTGCAGGCCTGACTTTAGGATTTTATTGTGTTTATTTACTGTTTTAAGGTTTTAAATGGGTTGAAAACACCTTATCTTGCAGACTAAACAGTGCACTGATGTTGACCAACCAGATGCTCCAAGATTCAGGCACAAAAAAGAGATGATTGAGCCTTCACAGTGGCTGCTCCTAATCTCTGGAAGAGTTTACCTTTACCTTTTGAGAACTGCTCAGACTTTATCTTTAACATTTAAGTTACTGCTGCAAACCCATCTCTTCTTGCTGACATTCAATTCAGGTAGAGCTTGACACCCTGACCTAATCTGCTATTGTGTTGTACCCTTTTATTATTTTTTATTATACTGTCACTCTCATATCACATTTGTATTTCAGTTATTGTGTTTTATGGCCTGCTATTCCACTCATTCAGCAATTCTTGTGGTTTTTGAATGTGCTTCAGAAATAAATTTGATTATGACTTCTTCTTGCAAAGATCCCACAAATGTCATGATTCCATCTTCTCAAATGTTTGTATTTAATGTCTTTATTCTTACTCATTTTGATAATTTAATATCGATATATCTAATATTTCTTCGGTGGTTGGTTCAACATAACGAGCTTTGTGGTGGTGTCCCTTTGAGCTCTTGTTAACTGTAATGGCATTTCTCACTAATGTCTGAATTCAGACAAACAAAAAAACAAATCAACTCATGAAAGAAATAATCAGCAGATTGTTCCTTTATGAAAATAATCACTAGTTTCAGTCCTAAGTAAAGTATTTAATGCATCATGCATCAAAAATTAAAGTCAAATAATACAATATTCAAGGATTCAAGGTTCTTTATTGTCATACCAGCACACGTGTTCACATGAGATAACATGAAATTGGTACTCGGGTCCCGGTTATAAGTCCAAAAATAATAATAAATATATAAAAATAAGAAAAATAAAGATAACTACAAGCAATAAAAACAATATATACAAGTGTTTACCAGTGGTAAACAGATACATATGCATGTGTGCAAAGCTGTGCTGTGAGGTAGATAAAAAAGTGTCTTTAGTTGCAGGTAGGTTGGTGATAGGTGGAAGCTACAGAACACCACCAGAGTTCAACAACATATAACAGTAGCTGATGTCAGTCACAGGGGCCATTGTTCAGCATGTACTGAGTACTTTTACTTTCTGTCTTTACATAATTTTACTTAAATCACATTTTCAATGGACTAGTTTTACTTGTAACAGAGTATTTTCACAGTGTCTATTCAAGTAAAAGATCCAGGTCCTGCTGCTAGCTGCTAACTGTGTCTGTCAGCTACACAGACTGCACAAACAGTGAAAGAAGGCATCAGCTGATTATTGACCTGGCTCATTATCAGACCCAATATTCAGTATTTTTCCCATTATTTGCTATGATTATTTTTTACTCACTTGTAGCTCTACTAACTTGTAATTGGAGTTACAATGTGCTTTACAAAACAGTAAAACATACAATACATTAAAAAGCAGAAACATAAAAAAATACAAAAGAAATAATAAAAAAAAATACATAAGATATACAAATACCTGTTTAGCTTTAGTTAGCTTTTTGAACTGAGGCAACCAAAAAACAACAACAACAAAAAACAAACAATAACAATAAAACACCACTCTCTATCTGTGTCTCCATCTTGTCAACACTGATCGATAAATGTTTTATTTTTTATTTTAATTTCCTTTTTTCCTTTTAAATTATGTCAAACATAAATAAACAATGCATTTCAACAAAGTTTTGAGTTTGTTATTTTAAGTTTTGACTTAAAGATTAGTATTTTTAGTCTAAATGTATATCCATATTGGTTATCAATCTCTCCTTGATTACTACTTCCGATGTTAGACTCCTTAAGAGTGTCCTTATATTTAGGTTTTGTTGTTGATGAAAACAAAACCATGTGATCAGAATTAAAGCTGCAGACCTGACAATCAAAACAGTGAGCTGAGAGGCAGAAAACCTCCTTAGAGCTGGGGCAAACTGCCAAATAAATACTTATTAAATACTTTAATTACACAAACCTCAAATTTATTTTTTTTAATTAATCTTTCTGGCAATTAAACTTGATGACTGTTTACAAAATGCAAAATCCAAAAGTGTACTTAAACAGAGGGTGAGAGGGGATGAAAAGAGGCCTGTTCAGTTAAACAGTATGATGGATCAACAACACAGAAGTGAATTAATGAGAACATGTGTGTTTTGTATGACACATGTCACTCTGGACAGCTCTGCTCCTGACCCACTTCCAGCTATATGTTGCTCATGCTTGGTTCCGCCCCTCCGCCAGTAGAAATGTGCAGCCAGTCGTCGCTGTCAGCCAGTGAAGGGTTAAACTGGGAGTTCGCTGCAGTCTCTCCTTTCTGTCCACGGCGTTTAGCGGAAAACATCTGACTCCTGCTCGTTTTCCGAGGCTGTGTTTGATTTTTACTCACTTTGCAGCGGAGTCGCGGAGGCATCACGGGAACAAAAGTCAGTGTTTGTCCAGCAGGATTTCAGCTTTCTAACAGGTAGGTCACTGAGCTGTTCCACTCTATGTTCCATTCTTGCATTAATTAAGGATCTAAAGGAGTGCAGGTAGTCGTTTAAAAGTAGATGTAGCTGAGTACTTCTATGTAAGACATAATAAAAGTGCAAATGTTTGTGTGAACGTTGGTTTTAAGCTGAAAACTAACTTCAAAACAGCTGTTTTTCCACATTAAAAGCATCCATGGCTCCTAACTTTGGGAGGTAAAACTTCTTTGAATGTTGTTGTTTCCTTTGTGACTTATTTTTATGTCATTTTCTGCCTTTGTTGGGACAATTTGCTCCATACAAGTTCCTTCTTTTTCTTTCTAGCTGCCACCCCCAACACCGTACATTTAAATCTTGACTCAATATATATCTTTTAATGCAATCCTGCACCATCTATCCACACACACACATCCTAGTTTTAGAGCATAAAGCGTTCTCATCTCGTCTCAAAGTGCTTGCCTGGCCTCTGTGTTCACAGTGGGCCTGTGGTATTTCACCATCTCATTCACTTGCAGACTGAGTCATTCCCTGATTTCCTCCAGATGTGCAGTAGTTTACGTTTCCTGACGGCCCAGGATTGTGACATTTCTGCCCCTGCACTGCCGTTATTCTGCTGACAAATATAAATTTACACTTGTGCTGTTTGTGTTGTGACACCTCTGGATGCTGTAAAAAAAAAAAAAAAAAAAAAAGAAGCTGCAGATTTTCTTTCTCATCTACTAGTTGTAGATGGTGGTTAAAATGTAATCCTTTAACTGAAATCTGCAGTGCACAGCTGACATTTCACCCTTTTTATTAGATGTTCCTCCAGCTCGGCGGGACTCTGACACCACTGCAGTTACTGGACAAGAGCAAATCATGTGTCACGCTCGTGCAAATGGAGCATCAACATCTTTGCAACAAAAACATGTTGCAGGAATTCACATGCCAGCATGCTTAAACCACACACTCAAGGCCTTTCTCTGCTCGTTTCCTTCAGTGGAAAACTGGTGCTACAAGATAAAGTGAAGATTTTATTGTTTTACAGTTGCACAGTAGCTCTGATGATGTAATCCTCATCACATCAACTCCTGCTCAATTTAAAATCTATCTGGCAGCTTCCACTTTGAATAAATGTTTATCTCTGTGTTCTAGTGTTGGTCTCTGATATGCTAGATGTTGGCACAAAGCTGGAACACACTCACTGACCTGAACTGAGAGCTCACATCTGTTATCTTATCCTGCATAACTCTCATTTCCTTTATGGATCTGATTTATTATCAGCTTTATTGATTTCATTATAAGCAATTACTGTGGAGTGGATTGGGTTTTTGGACAAAATCAGTCTGAATTTGCAGTTGAATGTGGATTTTTTTCCCTCCTTTGTGGATCCTTACAGCTTGATTTTTACAGCATTCTTCTATTAAGTTTGTTTTTTACAGACAGCTTGAACATCAGCTCTGTGGTTAAATTATCATTTTAAAGACACCAATTTCCGTTTGTACTTGCTTAGCTGGGCATCACGAGATCTTCTGGTCTGTTAACGTAAGATTAACCTCAGGTAATTGCTCAACCTTTGCCCATTTCCAACCTTTGGTCCGTTCAACAGCCCTCACAGGCTCTTTACAGCCGTATTCTAGTCAGTGTAGCCTCTGGAGCTGGTCCTAAAGGTATGTCCCTGTCACACAGAGCAACGTTTGAGCTGGTAGTTTTTTTGAGGGTTGTACAGAGAAGTAGTCCTTTATGGAGTTTCTTTTGTTTAGCTGCATTTTCACTTTATTGTGGCTGTTTGACTCATTAAGTGTCTAAATGGTAATGGTAAAAATATCCATGTAAAAGGAGTTTGGTTCGTCAAACATGGATGAGGGTGAATCTTCAAATCCACTGTGATGCTGTTTGTGCCTCATGTGACATTTGCTCTGTGTTTCCTGCAAACATAATAGTGTAGAGGTATACATGACTGCTGTTGGAAGATTAATCAATGATGTAATTGTTGAAAGGAAGATGCAGTTCACTGGCATGATGCTGCGAAGTCAGAGTGCAGCTCACTGATTCAGGCAGAAACTTTATTGGTCTGACAAATCACATGATGTGGCAGTGCGATTGCTAAATGACTTTTTTTTGTTACCCGTCAGTGCAGTAGCAGTGATACCCAGTTGCTCCTTCCTTAATTAATAAAAAGCTAATGGGCAGGATTGTAACAGATTTGCAAAGAGGCGACTGTGAGCAGGACTTTCTTAGTGTTTAGGACTACAAACATCTGACGCAGCATGTTCAAAGCAGATCTGTGTGTTCTTATGAAACCATGATGTTTTATTGGTCATATGTCTCGTTATGCTTCTCTCTTGATTGGTGTTTCTGTGCTCGTAAATGTTTACTGTGCATTGTTAAATAATGTGATTGCTTATGATGTGCAAAAAGATGTTTTCAGCAGCTACTGACAAACCGTTCTAGCAGTGACAAAGTATTTTAACTGTTGCGCTTTTACAGCCCAGTATCTTGTTTGCAGGTTTACTGGGGAAGAGTGTCTGTTAACCTCTCATCTTCTTTTTTCCTCTCTCAACCACACGCACTCTCCCACTTCACTTTTTCTGCTGCAGGCAAACAACAGGAGAAGCATGTGTGGGTGTTGAGTCATATGCTCGCTTGACCTCACTGCCCCCGAACACGGAGCTGCCGCCAGCTTTATCTCTGATTGTCCACTTGTCCAGAGAGGCTCACTCCACATCATGTCTGCAGAGGTGGAAAACAGCACGCCTGCAGTGGCCGATCCCAGCCCCACCTCTCCGACCACAGGCTCCAGCAGCGCTCCCAACTCCCCATCAACAGCCGCATCCAGAGTCCCATTCAAGAAAGAGAAAAAGAAAGGTGAGCGACGGAAAGGATGTGGCCTCAATACTTCCATGATCAAGACATTAGATCAGCCATTCATTTTCAGTAAGATCTGGCACTGATCATAGCTTTCTTGAACTTTTTCACAGTACCAGAGAAGACAGATGAGTACCTGCTGGGCAGGTTCCAAGGGGATGGCGTCAGGTACAAGGCCAAGCTGATTGGCATCGACGATGTCCCAGAGGCACGAGGAGACAAGATGTGCCAGGACTCCATGATGAAACTTAAGGTACAACATTGGACCTGGAATTTTGTCCTGCTAGCACTGATATTCATTAAAAAATATTAAGACTATGGCATTTTTAAAGTTATTATGAGTAATGTTTTTGAAATAATTGGCAGCTTTCCATTGTAGGAACTTGGGGCAGGTGCAAATGTTTGCAGGAAGAGCCCCATAATCGTCCCTTTGACTGTTGTGTTTCCATAGCCGTGTCTAATGCAACAGCCTTAACTGCGATGCTAACTCTGGGCATACCAAAACAATGACAAATAGTAGTTACTAGACATAACTCCAGTGTTAAGAGCACATAGGTAATAGAACAGTGGAGGATTTGTTTATTTTATGTTGAAGATGGCGATGTTTTGAGAGGAGAAGACTGATGCTTGATGAGGTGAACCAATCAGCATTGGGCTTTTCCAAGTTTAACCAATCAGCGTCAAGCCCCACACAGCAGTTTTTTAGTGCTGCTCAGAGGTACTTTATCTCCCCGAATACAGCCTACAAGAATGTGTCTTGCAGTCGGAACATGCACAAAGGTTCAGGCCACCCTGAAACAGCTTGCAAGTTCCTCCAATGGAAAACCGCTAATGATGCATATACATTGTTGCAGCCGAGTAGCATCATTTTTCATTTTCTTTCCCCCAGGGTATGGCAGTAGCTGCCCGGTCCCAAGGCAAGCACAAACAGAGGATCTGGGTCAACATTTCTATGTCGGGTATCAAGATCATTGATGAGAAATCAGGAGTGAGTGAGATCATTACTGTCAGACTACAATCTAGAGAATGTGTTTGCATTGCTAATAGAAATCTTTATCCTCGTTACTCAGGTGATTGAGCATGAACACGTGGTGAATAAGATCTCCTTCATTGCCAGAGATGTAACAGATAACAGGGCGTTTGGATATGTGTGTGGAGCAGAAGGACAGCATCAGTTCTTTGCCATAAAGACTGCACAACAGGTAACACTGATAAAAACAACAACAACACACAGACTCACAAAGTCATACCCCGCCAAAGACGTACCAGAGAGTGTTTATAAAAGATGGACGTAGCCACCGTGATGTCATTCATTGGGTTGCGAACGAAGTTAGGCATCTGGCCAACTTGGATTTTTGACATAAAAAAGCGGTGGATCTGAGTGGAGAACTACAGGATGCAAGCCAATATGGTAGCCACCTGTCAATCACAAAGTAGCCCCACCCTGAAACATAACCTGCTTTATCATCTATTTTCTCTGAATGGGACCATAATTTACAAAATGATCATCATGCTGTATTCAAAAAGTCTTGAAACTAGTGATAAAGACCATAAACTCCATAGGAAAATGTTTACTGAGGTAACAAATTAAAAGGAGAAGTCAGTTACTCATAAACGTCTATACAATATTGACTTTTTTTGTTTGCAACCAGAGGAGTCTCCCCCTGCTGGCTGTTAGAAAGAATGCAGGTTTTAACACATGAGCTTCACTTTTCAGACCTGCAGACTATACTCCTCTTCTATGATACATGCATACTATGAAAAAACATACTGCTCAAACATCAAAGACAGATGGACAACAATGTGAATGTCTTTCTGTCACCACACAGGCTGAGCCCCTGGTCATCGATCTGAAAGACCTCTTCCAGGTCATCTTCAACCAGAGGAAGAAAGAAGCAGAGGCCCAGCAGAAGGTAACTGACTCAGAAGCTTTTGACTTCAAACTGGAAAAAGTATTTTTTTTCTTTTCTCCAAAGTTGGGCAGTGACAACATTTTCTTTCTGAAAGAAAAGCATTTGGTGTGGTCATGTGGGAGCTCTGACAGGGTACATACTGTACGCACCTCCCGAGTGTCAACACTGCCTCTCTGTGTTCTCTCAGTGAATCACATCCTCACACATTCCATTGAAATGACACACGCTTCACTAAATTAAGAAAATAAGTATAATCGTTAACAATCTACCTCTGTTTTTAGGGTGAAAATGGCAGCACAGTAGTTGAGGTAAGTACTTTTGAAGCTCTTGTTCATTTTAAATATAGTTTCTCTACCTTTTGCTTTAACCCTCTGCTTTTCTTTTTTAATCTTTAGAATGGAAATGATGCCCTGAGTACGGGCGGTGGAGTAAAAGCTGCCCAAGTAAGAATTCAGCTTAACAGTGAATGAATTATTACAGATTTTTAGAAGCTGGATAAATACAGTATGTTTCTGTTTCTTTTTTGACATCCAGCCAGTGGAGCAGCTTGACCTTTTCGGAGACATGTCGACCCCTCCAGACATCCAGGCTCCAAATGTAAGTGCAGTGCCAAAGTGGGCGCTTATTCTGGGCATCGCACTGGGATTATTCTTCAAGTGTAGCAGGATATTTACAGGGTTTTGCTTACTGTGTGTGTGCTTTTTACACATCTTAATGACTACTATCTGCTGTTCATCCATCAAGTTTCTTTTTAAACCAGGACATAAGTCTAATAGTAGCAGTGCCTTTTGGTAAATTTTGCGGAAAATATGTTTCTTAGACTTGATTTAGTGTATTTGTGAAATTGAAAAATGGTTCCACTAAATAACCACAGCACCTTCCAGATCATTCCATGTGTGTGTTTATATGAACTCAATTCTAAAAAAGACCACAGTTTTGTGTTTAATCATTAGTTGTGAAGTCATCAGATTTCATACATTGTCAATTTTAAGGCTCAAAAGAATCTTTTAAGAATTGAGTTCATGCTTTATGTTTACCAATCTCATTGTTATTCACCAAAACTTTAAAGCTGCTACAAGTAGAATTTGTTAAACGCATGTAGCTGTATATTCTGCTAATCTTTTACTAAAACATGTCATTAGCTCCAGTTTCAGGTCAAGTAGCAAGTGCTGACTTTAGCATGTTTATACCATCTTGCTGCTGCTAAAAGCAAGTTAAGAGTTTAGTAACGGCTTAATATTCTAAGTTGGAAGCTGGACTCTGGACCATGATTTACCATCAAGTTTAATATGACAGTGTTATTTTGATGTAAATATTCTACAGGTAGCAGCTTTAAAATGTCTTTTCACACCATGTGATTCATTGTTCATTTTGTTAACACGTGTTTATCTTCTTCTGCAGAATTGATTCATAACTCTTCTTCTCTCTCTCACTGTCCCTCTCATGTTAACCAGGACTCTAATGATATTCTCTTGCTGGACTTTTCTGATGAACTTGACAGCAATCAGAATTGCATAAAGGGAAACCCCCTTGTAAATTCCTGTGCCTCTGACTATAGGGCATCTCCCCACACAGAGAATCCCTTTTCCTCAACTTTTGGCTACTTCCCAGCCCCAGACAGTGACCCTTTCAGAGATGACCCCCTTTCTAAACCACCCGCTCGCCTGGCACCCGATAATGCGCAGATCTCCCTCACCAACCACCTCAACAGCACTGCCGGCAGCACTAGTAAGACAATTATTAACGGTGGTTTGAACGGAGACTCCGAACATCTCAGTCAGCAGATAAATGGGTTATCCAGTAAGACCATGATCCTCGCGCTCAGTAATGGACAGTGGCCACTAGGGGGCAAGATAACTCAGGGCAGCACAATTACCATGATGGACGGAAATGAATCTGGACTAGTTCTCTCAACCAAAAACCCATTTTTCGACTCCTCTTCGAAAACTCCCCCTGTCTCTAACGGCATAAGTCATCGCCCAGAACCCCCAGTGACTCCTAGCAAGGATTCAGTTCTCATAAACCCGCCTCCACAGAACTCTAAGTCGGGACGAGGTCGAAGGAGTGCAAAGGTGACGTTACATAGCCAGCTGAATCACAGTAGATTTGCATGTGTTGTGCATAAAAACGGGATTGCTACACATTTGGAGCTAACTTCTCCCTTTCTGAGCCTTTGGGTTATGCACTGGTGTCTGACAGGACATGCGGGGGAATGCACTGGGTTTAGATAAAATGCAAAGCCTGTAATTTAGAGCTGCGGTTTAAGTCTTGTTATTTAGATCTGCTCTGTCTTTGTGCATGCACAGGTGGTCACATGCTTCTCTAACTGGCTTGAGTAAATTACATTTTGACTGTGCTGCAGAACAATCAACTACCTTTTGTTCTCTCTGTTCTTAATCTATTTTCCTAACATTCATGCTTCGGTGATAAAAGCACTGGTAAGTGACCAAGCATGCACATAAATCACTGTTAAGGTAAATAGTGTTTATTTCTAACATATGTAATTGTAATATATAAATTGGTTTTTGCTACAGTTTGGTTTAACCCTCATTTCTGAGTTCTGTGTATGAGTTATTTTGTATAAAATTATGTACATGTGGTGCAATGTTATTGAACGTTTTCCTTTGATTTGTCATGAATAGGCCACATCAAGTGACCTGTTTGGAGAAGAGCTGTTTGCTGCTCCCAGTCAGTCTGAAGGGTCATCTGCTTCAGCTGGCCTTTTCAACAGTACACCCACAAACTCTGCTCCTTCCTCCATAGCCGCTCTGGGTAATACACAAGAGTTGCACATGCAAATGTGTTTTTCTGGCTTTTTGTTTTCTTCCTTATAAATGTTTAATTGTTTTTCATATTCAGGGAATCTTCAGTTAGGTCCGCCAGCTACCACAACTATCCCCGCTGCAACCATGTGGGGAGCCGCCCCCACTGCACCCAACATGTTCCCCATGCCAGGAGTGACAGTTCCAGGCCCCATGCCCGCCTACCCACAGCCATCAGCCTTTGGTGGTCTACCCATACCACCGACAGCTTGGGGCCAGCAGATGCCGGGGCACATGCACCCGCCGTTTAGCCCCCCGCCTCTCTCTCCGCCCCACCTCTCTTGGGGTCAGCCCGTCATGACCAATCCTTTCCAACCTGGTGCGTTCCCAGGAATGGGTGACCAGCAGGGTCCTTCACGCCCCCCTCCAAGGCCACCTGCCAAGGAGGCGGCTCCAAAAGTAGAGAACAGTGCCTTCACCGCTTTGGATCCCCTCGGAGATAAAGAGAAGAAGACTGGAAAGGACATGTTCAAGGACTTCCAGATTGCCAAACCACCTGCCATCCCAGCAAGGAAAGGGGAGCTTCCACCCGCCTCTGCTCCAGCCCCCAGCAGCAATGAGGCGGGGGCATTCGATCAGTACTTTTCCAGTAAAGTGGGCATGGCTCAGGATTCTGCAGATCATGACGACTTCGATATCAAGCAAATGTCATCACTTGCTAACGGTAACCTAGCTGCAGCATTGCCTGTCATCATAACTTTGCAAGATAATGTGTGTATGACCATGAGACTGATTGTGTCCTGTGTCATAATGTGCCTGTTTAGATGCTCCTAAAGCGGCTCCTGCTCCAGCTGGCCTCCTTGATGCTGCCTTTTCTTCTGCTCCCGTCTCAAACAACTCTTCCCAGGGACAAGGTGTCAATCAGGACATGTTTGACCAAGCATTTGGAGCACCAGATTCCAGTCCATTTGGAGTCCCACCTGTAGCTATGGTACAGAGATTTACTCAGACACAGTTTCCCACAATATTACAACCACAGACCCCTAAAATATCCCCATGACCATATTTAATTAAATATTTTTTTCTCAATCTTATGGCAGAATGCTTCTGTTGGTCAGAGCTCTGGTTCAACAGCTGCTTTTGGGGATGCTTTTGGAAATCCCTTCGCCTGACTACAACTTTGTCCATAAGTAAGTATGTGTTCACATTGTTTATTCATCAACTAAATTCACCTCTTTAGGATAAAGACTGTAATGACTGTATTTCTCTTCTGCCCTCACAGTTGAAATTGAATAAATGGAGCAAAAGGGAGATCTTCACATTGAATAACACCTTTGGGACGAGCTGCTCTGTGCAAGACAATCCAAATGATGAACTTTTCTATCTCTTGTCCCCGACCCACCCTCTCTTTTTTTTTTTTAACACCCCCACTTCTCATGGTGTTTTTTTTTCTTTCCAATCAGTAGTTCTCTTATCCCTGAAGACCACTGATCCAAGAAGTAAATGTTATGTCATGATCTGCTGAAGAAAGAAATGTGCTATGTGAGAGAAGGCATGTCCAAAAGAGGCTCACTGCTGACGCTGTCTTTGTTAAAGAAATAAAATAAATCAATCATAACCCTGCAAGGTGTTGATAGTCACTCTCTGCAGTTTCAGCCTGTGTCTGGTCAGCATCTATTCGTTTTCAGTAGCCGTTTCTTTTGGTGGGTTAATTGAAGGAAGTCTATCAAAATAATCACTTTATTTTTTGTCTTTATTACCCATATCTTCTGTAAACACTGAGATTACCAACTTAATTAAGCTCTGTAGCTTGCTTTTTCCACAGTACTGTCTATGTCACTGGCATGGTTTCTAAGTTATAATCTCTGTATTAATAAGATACAGATAGCATGTAATAATTAGCATTCGAGACTCTGCATGTAGCGATCTTAGCTCTAAGTTCTGTGATTATCCCAAACACGTTGCATTTATTTAGTTCTACATTTTTTAAATTAGGCTCCACAGAGATATAAACTTAAACATGCTCCATTCAGGGTCTAAAATTCTGACCATTACATGAAAGCACCATATAGGAATGGAAGGCAGTCGTGTAACAGTCTCCTAAATGATATCACCTATGTATAATGTTGGTGTTGTGTGCTTCCCCCCCCCAAAAAAAACACTTAAGTAAATTATTTATAAAACTGTATGTAATAGACAGAATAACCAGAAGGACCACAATCAAGCACACACAAACAAGACAGATGTAGCAGATGCTGCATTCACAAACAAGAAAAGCAGGAAGCACAAAGGATTATATGAGATTTCCATTAACAAGAGGAAATGAACATTGTCATCATCCTGACCATATGGCAAAAGTTAAAAAAAAAGTTATTAAAATGGGCTTTTTCACAAGATTTACCACTGGTACTAAAAACGACTCATGTTTACACACTGTAGGAACGTCAGAATGCTTTTTTGTGGTAAAAAGGGGTTCCATGGTGTAATGGTTAGCACTCTGGACTTTGAATCCAGTGATCCGAGTTCAAATCTCGGTGGAACCTATTTCATTAACTATTACAGCTCACTCAGTACATGTTGGGTTGCTTTGGGGATTGTCATTATGTCACAGAAAAACGGTTTCTTCAGTACATCTCTGCCACACAGTGGTGGGGCGGTGTCATGACTTTACCATAGCTAACACTAACACTGTATTCTAAACACCGCCAAACCCAATTCTCTTCTATACTTTACGTGTTTCTGAGGTACAAAAGTGGATCAAATGTAATGCTGAAGAACTCCAGGTCTGCATGTAGCCTATGCATTTGCGGTGTTCAGTGCATTTACGACCAGAGAACAAACAAAATGCAGACTAGGACTAAAATCTTCTGGGAAACTTAGTTTTGCTATCCTCTGACTTGAATTCCTCTTTAATCCTCCTGCGCTATGAATCTTATATTCTAGATAGTAGCCTAGTATTTCAAATTCATTCGGGACTGTTTTTTCTACTACTTTTGGGCTATGTAAAGATGTCTTTACTACTATGTTTTCCTTTCATTTTTTTCTTTCAATGTTCGCAATGCGCAAAACTACTTCTGTTTACAGGATGCATTAAACACGTTCTTTTCAGGAGCGTTCGAAACGGAGGAGTTAATAATGGCGCCTCCCACTTTCTTCATGTCAGTGAACGCAGCATGCCCAGTAGGCTGTGCTTCTCATCCGCCTACACGGAGCGAGAGGCGATATGAACTGTGGACAGGTGGACACTCAGTGACAGGGGTAATCAAGTTTGCTGGCCCGTATAATTATTATCACGCTATGACAGTGATAGTATGATCGACGAAAATTTAAACGGTTCAAGTTGTTGACAAGCGGTTCCATGGTGTAATGGTTAGCACTCTGGACTCTGAATCCAGCGATCCGAGTTCAAATCTCGGTGGGACCTGATTTTGGGAGATGATAAATTAAACGTACCGTCTTTCTAACGAGATCTTCCTGTTATTGTATGCAGAAATATGGATCTGTGGTTGACAAAAGATGATTAGCAATCTTCCAGTAATAATGATTCATACAATTTGAAGTGCCCATGTCAAGGCTATTTAATTGCACATTTACAACAAAAAATCTGTAAAAGTTTTTGGAGTGTAAAAAGTGTATGTATATAACTGCTAAATGTACTTGTAGCAAAAAACAAAAGGTTACAATGTTAATAATTATGGAGAATAACTAACTAATGGAATAATATAGCTGAGACCCTTCAGTATTATTAGTTATGAAGCTTAACCTAACTAATTTAGGTATCAAGGCTAAGACCCTACAGCACTGATAATTACATACTGTCTGATTTTGAATTGAAATTGTGACCCTACAAAAATACACATGAAAAACCCAACAAATCCTCTGGCTAGCTCAGTTTATTTTGATTTGTTTTATTCTTATTATAGATTATATGTATATATATATTTATACATTACTATGTCATTAATCATTAAAGAGCTTTAGGTTAATACTGACAGGTAATTACATTTTAAATATATTTCAAAAAAGTACTTGCTGGTTTTAAGTAGCTTAAAGCTTAATTTTACTACAAATTAATTGCATTAATACTTTATTTAACATTTTGTAGTAAGTTTTTTTTAGCCACTAATACCTCTGAATACCTAATTCTATTTCACAACAATTTTTTGAGTAAACAAGTTCAATATTACCTCCTACCTGTCTGATCTTGCCTCATCCAGCTCTTTGCTGATGGGACTACATTTCCCACAATCCCTTTCTCTCATGACAATATCGCGTCATCAAAAAACATGGCGGATTAGTGTGTGTGCATGGAGTCCGCTACTCGCCACTCCTCGTCGAATAATGAGAGCTTATATCTTCTATAAAACGACACATTCTTCAACAGGTACGTCGTTACAAACATAATAAAACGTAAAGACGCAGTAACATTATAAATGTAGTTGTCTCGGCTTCTTAACACGAATAATAGACGGTCCAAGTCAGCAAGAGTCTCATACTTAAAGTGTTGTCAAGCGAGTTTGAACCCAGTATTGTGCACTTTTCGACTGGTTTTGTCCATTTTTGACTCTTTTTTGTATAATTTGCACTCGTTTTATTCTGGCGTATTAGCTTCTTAAACTCCTGGTGGCATTTTCGTGTGAGTTTCTGATTTACTGTGACACTAAACGGCCTCTCAACTGTCACCGTCGCTATCGTAAACCAAACAGCTGAGCTTTGCACAGGAGCAAGTCAGAGATAAAACCATTCATTTAATGCTGCAGAAGCCGAATGGTTCAGTTTAGTGGTTGTTTGTTGCAGTAAATTTTCCACGTTGCAGCAGATCGAACCCTGTTTTAACGACATATGCTGTATGTTGATGCCTCTTTCCTCTCCTACAGGCGCAGTACACTTTAGTTACCCTGAATTCACAGTTTTCAGTTCAAAAAGCTCCGAAAATCTCACATAGGATGCAAAAAGAAAGTATCTGTAACACATTAGGATTTTCATGCATTTATCAGAACATTACAAACAGCCTTGTGCTATTAAACAGTACCTGAACCTCATTCAAACAGAAGGTACAGTGGTCATTCCTTTATTTGAAATGACATAAGGAATGATTTAAAAACTTTTTTACTATAATATAAAGCTGGACATTGTAGTCAAGTGTCTGATGATACACTGCAGTAAGTCTTGCATTCATACAAGACTCATTGAGTATTATGGCAGTACTTCAGAACATCAGTTTACTTTTATATGTTTTTGTTATTCCACAAAGTTTGTCTAATTCAAGACACTAACCCTATATATTTTCTAAAGGCTGAATGATGTAACTTTATAGGGCCAATATTGATTATTAGAAATCAACCAACAACTGAGGCAGTGGGGGCTAAGTACTTCTAACTGGTGTGTTGCTGGTTCGAGTCCCGAGTCCTGGCAAGAGGTTGAGGTGGGAAAGTGAGAGCAACCGCTTGTCCCAGTCACCACCACTGTGGGCCCTTGAGCAAGGCCCTTAACCCCTGACTGCTTTTCCCCAATGGGATCAATAAAGGTTAAAAAAAAAGATTTCAGATGAGATAAAACTATATTAATCCAGAAGGATTTTTTTTGCCAGGTATTGCTCAGAAAGCAAAATTACATAACCTGAGAAAATGCAGTGCCTAGTTAAAAAGCAATATATACACTTTTATTGATCCTGCAAGGGGAAATTCTCTCTTCGCAAATCCCAGCTTGTAAGGAGCTGGAGCTTGTTAGGAAGCAGGGTCAGAGAGCAGGATCAGCCACACTACAACGCCCCTGGAGCAGACAGGGTTAAGGGTCTTGCTCAAGGGTCCAGCTGGGGCTTGAACCCTCAACCTTCTGATCAGTCGCTCAAAGCCTTAACTACTGAGCCGTCACTACCCTGATAATATACAGGTATGATCCATTAGTTAAAGTAAAAATAAGGAAGCTCAAACAAGACTGGAATAGAAAATAAATAAGTAATACTGATAATGATTCTGAGGTAGTAAAGTAATATCACACATGATAATGAAATATTGTAACTGAAGTTGAAATGTGGAACATAATAATGAATTTGTATTTGCAGTAAAAAAAAAAAAAAAAAAAACTCCAACGCAAAACTTGGCTGAAGTGCTTTGTGTATTTATGTTTATTTAAAAGAAACTTTTCAAGATTTGTCCTCCAGTGTTGGTAACCTGTTCATGTGACATATAACCAATTAGATAGTGTTGTGGGCGGGACATAGCTCAAGACCACAGAGTGATTATAAGACAGAGAGAGGTGGATGCATCAGAGCCACAGTACTGCATTTTTACATTTTTATTACAATACAAAAACAACCAATTGACATTGCAATATTTAATTTGTAACCAAAAAAAAACAAATTACCTTTCCTTTTTGTACTATGTTGTAGCTTACTGCTGAACTTAAGATCTATAGGTTGCATTGTTTCAGTGATCTGAAAGCTTAGTGGTGGATCAGCTTGTAATTCTATGTTAGTAAGTCACTTAAACATTTTGTTATTTGCCAGCAAATAATATTCTGATGAGATCTTTGGGAAAGAAAAATGGTTAAATTGCAAATGCATTAAAATCTGTCCACATTTGTCAGCTGCCATGTGTAAAGCACATGGGATATGCCTTGGCTGTTTTTCACAGCACCACAGACTCACAAATGTTGAGTAAGATTTTTAGTAACATTTTGCTTGCAGCTGGTTTAAAGGGTTTGCTGATTGAATACTGATGCTTTAACTTCTGGTGTGTTTTCAGGTCAAAATGTTTCGCCGGTCAAGATTTAGTGTTCGTCCCAATGTCGGTACGACAGGGAGAACAGCAGCTGCAGCAGCAGCACCTCATGAAGCCCCTGCAGCAAACCAGGAGGCCAGTGAGACTCCAAGAGATGCTGTTGAGAGCAGCAGTGCTACAGCTGTGACAGACAACAAGTCTGATGTGACTCTGTCAGAAAAAGCTCCAGCTCCAGGGTGAGTGACAAGCAAAGTGTTTTAGAAGCCATTGCTACTACGTTTGTTATGTATAACTAAAATAACTTTCCCTACTGCGGTTTAGGGATGGCAATGATCCAAATGGGGAAGGAACCAGCTCCACAGCAGCAGTCCAGAGAAGGAAGCGGTTTTCTATCAAGCCCAAAGTGGCCCCTGGCCGCCCCTCCACACTCTCTCGGACAGCAAAGTCACCTGTCAAGGCGGTCTCTGAAGCACCTGTTGAGGGCTCCAGCTCAAATCATGACAAGCCAACATCTAACCAAACTGGGACTTCAGCAACCCCTCAGGGATTCCAGTCCCCAAGGAGACGAAGGCCTTCAGAAGAGAGCAAGCAGCTCAAAATACAACCTAAAGCCAGCCCCATTTCTTCTGGTACTTTAGGACCTTCAGATGTTTCTGCAGCTGAAGACTCGCTAGAACAAACCCATTTGCCAGCAGACGGTAGCAAAAAGTTAGAAAACATTTCCGCCAGTCAGGTTAAAGAAGTTCCTCCCAGACTACCGGATAAAGTGCCACCGTCTCTGCCAGACAAAGAAGCAACTGAAATATCAGAGAAAGCCAAGACTCTTGTATCATCCAAGAATGTGCTTTCACTCACACAGTCCGCCTACTCCCTGAGTAGACTCCTGAACGGCCCATCAGACTTACAGAGGCTTGTAAAGGCCCAAAAGCTCAGAGAGCTGCTCAGACAGGAGAGGCGCAAAGAAAAGGTGAGCTCAGCTTATTTTCTTTCTCCATGGTTTCTAAGTTGAATATCTTATTTAATATGATTACGTATATTACGCTTAGTTCTGCTAAACGAGTGATGTCATTTGATGTTTCAGAACCTCAAGAAAGCTAAGGCACTTCCAAAGGAATTTTCTTTAGATCCTGCCAAAATGACCATGAGGGACCTTATCCGTTATCTTCCGACGTCTAACCCAATGCCGTAAGTATTTAGCAAGCTTGTGTCACATTTAATTCTTACTTCCTGAGATGTTTTATATTGATTATTGTGGATCTTAATTTATAAACAGAATTTTGCTTTTTTTTTCCAGATCTAGTATCGAAGACCCGGCTCAAGAGAATGAGACTGTGATTCCACCTTCACCAGGAAGAGAAGAGTAAGTTTATCACATCATAGTCTTAAAACTCAATTTCCTTACAGTTTACTGATGGTGAACATTGTGGGCAACAGAATAAAACTTCTGACTTCCATAGTAAAGCATAGAAAAGGTTTTAATTTAAACTTTTTTCTTTGTTATAAATTCTTATCATTTATATTTCTTTAGACCATGGCAATGATAAAAAAAAAACTGAATGGCTTCTTGGCTAAAGTTTTATTTGCTTGTTTGAGTAATGATTCCAGTGATTTTAGGACTATAGAACGTGTATTAAACCAATTTATCATCACCACTGAGTGGGAGTATGTTTTTGTTGCCTCACTTCATAGGACATTCCTAATGAAGCTAAACTTTCACAAAAAATAATTGTACCTTATTACAAGTCCTTTGAAGCCAAGGTTTCAATCTAAATATATTCCTAAACATTTGTATTCTGACACAACTTGTAGTCTCTCTCCTGAGATGACAGTATCTTGCTCTACATCTGACCTATGGCCAAACTGTCTTCGACATACTGACTTGCAAACAACACTGGGCAAGCCAGAATATAATTTTTTACTGTCATAGCTACCATCATCGCTTTGTTGAGTTGATTTTGTTTAGAAATCTCCCCTGATGAAAGAAAGATAACCTTAAAAATATAGACACGTTAACATGCAATATTGAAACACTGGAATCAAGTATTGATTGATTAAAACCCCAATAATGTATCTGTTTAATGAATTGCACAAATGTCAAGTTGTATTTAGTTACTGCACATCTGCTACAGAGACTTTGGCTTAAGTGTGTAGCCCTATTAAAACTCATTAATCTCAATAAACTAAATAATACAATGTCTGGAGAATGTAATCAATCTTTTAGCTGCCAAGACTACTATGTAGATATACAGTACTTTGCATATTGAGACATACTTGTTGCTTGTATGCCAGCCCTCTTCCTTGTGTCTGATGTTTGCAATGTGATCTCTAAAGGTCTCCAGAGCCAGTGCCAGTGCCAGTGCCGGAACCTGAAGTTCTCCCCAACACGGTGGACTCAAGAGAGGAGGACGAAGAAGAGGCAGACGAAGATCAGGAAGAAGCACTCATGGTCCCTCAGGTCAAAGTAGCAGAGGATGGCTCACTGATCATTGATGAAGAGAGGTCAGTGGAGTGTTGTTGGCCATGTGATTTTGTTTCCTCTTAATAAAAAACATGTTATTGTCACATTAGAAATGACGGGAGCATTTGTTGGCTGACTAATATCCCTTCAATCTGTATCTCAGCCTAACAGTGGAGGTCCAGCGAGCAAAAGGGCCAAACCCAGCAGAGAATCGAGACCCCATCTTTGAGCGTGGCTCCACCACAACTTACTCAAGTTTCAGGAAAGGGACCTATTCGAAACCATGGTCCAGTGAAGGTTAGACTAATAAAGATATTAGATAGAGATACCTGAAATACAACATCTTATTTTGATGCCTTTTTCATATTTGTTTTTACATTGGTTTTCAGAGACAGACATGTTCTTCCTGGCAGTTAGCATGGTGGGGACAGACTTCTCCATGATTTGTCAACTGTTTCCTCACAGAGCTCGATCAGAAATAAAGGTCAGTGATAAGTATTGATATACATGTTTTTACAGAACATGATAATGAAGAAGCGACCACATTAAATACACAAAAATGTTTGCTTATGCTAATTGCATTGATTTGAACTTTCAGAACAAATTCAAAAAAGAAGAGCGAGAGAATTCCTGGAGGATTGACAAAGCTTTCAGTAAGTATTCAGAAGGATCTTATGTTTAGCTGGTTGAATAATACATCAATTTATGAATGCTTCACGTGCATTTTTTCATGTTACTTTCTTATTTTGCAGGAGAGAGGCGCAAACTGGACATAGAATATTTCTCTAAGCTGCTCGAGAAAATTTTGGAATTTCAGAAAAGCAGGAAAAAACTCAAGTCAATTGCTGAGAAGAACTCCCCCAAGAAGCGCAAGAGGAAGACAAAAGGTAACTGTCTTGCTTTAATATCTTGTTTAATACTCATAGAGGAGTTTATTATTCATAACATAATGTTTGTCTGGGAAACGGATCTCTCTTAAGATTAATGAGTGGTGTGCTGATCACTACATACGCTTTAACCCTTTTAAAGTGGGGGTAGGCAATATTTTTTGCTTTCATTGGTCAAAAATTCCATACTAGCCTTTCAGTGTATGTATTCCAAGTGGCCTGAGAGGAAACTAGACTTCTGCACCTCCTCTTGGTTCAGTTTTCAGGCTTTAGGAGATTTTGCCTGTGCCGAGAGATTTTAGCCAATCACAGGCATTTACAAGAGCTGGGGAGGAAGTATAAACAACACTGAAGTCTGTGATTAGAGAAAGACGTGGTGGCGTAATAGGTTAGACAGAGGACTTTCACTTGGGTTTGAATCCCAGGTAAAGCCACAAATTAATGTGCACATTTGAAGCGGTGCTCATCTGCTGGATCTTACAACAGAAATGAGAGAGGGGAAAACTGCAGGAGGAGGGCTGTATGTTTTCAAGTTCTGACGTTTTTCTTTTTATCTTCTCCAGATATCTGCTTACTGTAGCTTTAATGATGAATTATGAAGGTGTGGATAATATCAAATCTCCTCAAACAATTTCATTTGGTTTTCATGCCGCCCGTGCAATCAACATTTTTGCAGTCACAAATTTTGGGCTGCACATGGATGTCTTCATGGACCCTCATGAACTTGTGCACATTCAGAAATTTATGTCAAAAAATTCCCTGTGTTCCCTCTACAGCCAAAAAATCTGCAAGAAAGCTAAGCGATGTGGAGGAGGGAGATGAAGATGAAGAGGATGAGAATGAAGTTCCTGACTTGGAGGCAGAGGAGGAAGGAGAGAAAGAGAATGAGGACCTCTGTAATGAGGGAGGAATCCCTGCTTCTGAGCCGAAGAGGAAATGCAAAAGAAAGAAAAGATCAGACGCCTTGACTGAAGAGCCAAATGACAAGAAGAACAAAACAGGTGACAAGAGCAATGAGCACGGTTCAGTTATTTTATGAAATAATCCTTGATTTTCATAAGACATGTAGGCGTGTTAGTCTGTGGCCACTGCCTTTTTGTTTTTCTCAACTACTACAAAATGAAGGGTCAAGGCAAGCCATATTTAAATTCCCCACTGACCCTACATTCCTCAAAGTTATCCCAGTTTCTCCCTGACTGCCTCGTCCTGCTTCATTTTGTTTTACATTATATTCTCAGGTGAGGCCGGCATACCTGAAGACGCTGAGGACCACACAAGTTCAGAAATGTATGAAGCTTTGAAAATGTCGTTTTAACCAAAGTTTTTTTTTGTGCATTTTGGTTGGCATTAAAATTCCCCCTTTTGTCTTAATATTCAGGTCTGAAAAGTCTCAAAATGTGAATACAGCCAATGACACCGCAACCAAGCCAGCTAAACTTTCACGAGGCAGAGCACCGAAACCGCTGCTGCCTTTGGGCCGGAAGTGGGGTAAAAAGCTTCCACCTTCCACGACGGCCAAAGATACTGCAGCAGATAAAGGGGACGAGAGCGTCAGCGATGGAGTCACTACAGAGCAGGTGAGTTAATTTTCAGTTCAGAGCCATCAAATCTTTCTGCACATTTAGTGTTTACCTTACTGAAAGTTACACTTACATTTTAGGTAAATAAATATGAATCACCTTCAAACCAGGGCAGTTACAAGAAGTCAGCCAGTGATGACATTTCCTCTGAAGAAGAAGATGTCACTGTTAAACTTCCACAGCGTACCAGGTACAAGAATTCATGTCTTCTTTTTAACACTGAAATGTATTTTTATCATTCCCAAAATAACTACTTTGTGTATTACTTGTCTTCATCTGCGTGTAATTTTGTTTCGTAGATATGGCCGAGTGCCCAAACCCACCAAGCCCTTGACGTACCCTGCCAAAGAGGAAGCACACTCCTCTGCATCTGAAACCACTCCTGCCTCACCAGTGGGGTCCACTGCTTCTGCTGCCAAACCTAAACCCAAATGCACAGCCAAGAGGCGGAGACCATCAAAGCCAGAACCAGCCCAAAAGTCTAAAAAGCCCAAACTAGTCACGCTCAGGGCCTCTCAGTCAGATTTCAGTGATGAGGATGAAGAGGTGGAGGAAGGGCAGCTTGCATGTAGCTCCAGTAGAGACGACCAGGCTCCCATATTTGTGCCTGCCAGCCTGAACGCATCTCAACCGGGGACTTCAGAATTGGATGAGACTATGGTGGAGGTATGAGAAACAGGTTCTTCCTCATATGTGGCAAAGACACACACCATTCATTAATTTTATTTTCACATAATTTTTTATTGTAAGCATGTTCGTGTTTTGTATTGTTTTTTCTTTGTGCATGTTTTTTTTACATTCCATTTTTCAAACCCTCCACTCTGACTTCCTCCCCCCCCATCCCACACTCAGTTTGATATCTTGGCCAGTATGCCTGATGTGTTGGGCATTTCCCAAGATGCACTGTGCCCTGATTCCTCTTGTGAGCAGGCACAACATGAGGCAGGCACAGCTGAATCCTGTGAACATCAGTTGGACCTGCTGGTTGTAAGTGACCTATGCCTAAAATGTCATACCACTGAATGTAAATCATTATCTCCAGTTACACATGTAATTGTAATATATTTCCTGAGATCTAATCTTAAAGATCTGATAGTTTTATTTAGAACAGGGCCAACGTTGTTAAAGTGCAATCTTATTTTCTTGCAATGTCTCCCTATTTTTTAGTTTTACGGCATGTTAGGGCTGCACAAGTAATTGAACATTAATTCTGATTTAGGCTTCCACAATTAAATGAACATGTTTGATATTTAAAATGCCTGAACTGCACATAGAAAACTTCACTCATCGAAAATAGTCTATTTAGATCAGTGGTTCTCAACTGGTGGGTCGGGACCCAAAAGTGGGTCGCGAAGCCATTTTTAGAGGGTCGCAGAAGCATGTCCCCCTCAAAAAAATAGTGGTATAAAGTCTTTTATTTTAAAGGACGTGTTTCTTATGACTCAGTTTGCTTTCAATAGCAGGATATTTAGTGGTGGTGACACCAGTAGTTGCCCACTATTAACCTCTAGATGTGGCTCTGCCAGCTTATTGCAGAAATCTATGCTGAAATGTTCCAAAAATAGACCAAGATGTGCTCAGAATCTGTCAAAATGGGCCAAAATATGCCCAAAACTTGACAAAAGTGTCCAAATATACCAAAATGAGCAAAAAATAAGCCAAAATGTTCCCAAGCTGTATCAAAACGCGTCGGGACTACACCCAAATAAACCTTAATTTGTTAACAGGAACAGCAAACTTTAAAAATTTGGGTCGCGACCGTTATTAATAGAGACATAGTGGGTCCTGAGGCTGGACCAGTTGAGAACCACTGCATTAATCAATGAATCGTCTAATGTATTTTCTACAATTAACATTTACACATTGCTGGGATTCTGGGATGAGGTAATCTCTAAAGCTTTGCCAGTGATCTCTTAAATCCAGGGCAGGGGGGAGATACTCTATTTTGAGCTGAAGTCTCATGAAATATTAATAAATTTCACCTCTCGCTGCAGTTAGTGCTTAATGTGTCTTGTTATTTCTGTATTTCTCTGCTGTAAGATTCTCACATTGTCTGTTGTTTGCACCAAAGGGATCACTTTGGATACGGTTTGTGAGCGCACTCCAGCTTGTTTGTGAGTTTCACCATATTTCTCCAGAGGCAGTGAAAAGTGAAACTAACTTCTGTCTGCACAGACAGCCAGACTGTGTCTAATCCACTGGCTTGCATGTCTCAATATATCCTTCTAAAATCCTGCAGCATCACTGATGATAAATCATTTACAGGCCAGCAGCAAGTGAGAAGTCATGCTTCTGGTCCTTCTGGTGTTTTGCATAGTTATATTTGTACCCTGTTTTGTGCTGCTTGTTTGGATCAGAAAATCAACAAACACACAGTTTCAGATTTTTTGTACATACAGTATACAGATGGATTGTAGGCTAAAGTAGCCTTCTTAAAAGGGGAACTCCATTGATTTTACTCATCAAAGTCTGTTTGCAGTTCACTACATTACTTTTTTAATTGAAACTGTTCATCATGAGTCCCACAGTGTTTAAGGACTGCAATGCTAAACAGTAGTGTACTCTTGCCATAGTCTTCTGTCTATATTGTCTCAGAAAATAATGTTTTCTTCTTAAAAACTGCAGGCACCTTTCAAAAGCAAATACTCTTGTTTTTGGAAAGTGACATTGTTTAAGGACTTTATTTAGCAATTCTAAATTAATCATTTTTATTTTGATTAGTTTTTAATGGACAATGTCTGGCATATTTTTTGCTAAATGCATTGCAGAATTGAACTGATGTCTAGGAAAAACAAAACAAAATATAAAGCGTTATTACAAGTGACAGTCATTCTTTATAATTTAGCACCACATTCATATGATAAAACACAGTGTCATGGAAGCACTGATGCATTGCATCCTTGAGCCAAATAGTCCAGGCTTGTCGGTTCTCCTGTTTTTCATCTGTGATGTTATCTATTAGGCCCTTTTTAGACATGCACTCAGTTCTATTATTCTGACACATATGAACGTGTTGGCTTCATGTCTGATCACTTTTCGGTAAAAGTGGCGACAGCAATCTTACTACGTCGGACCATTTACTTATCTCTTTCAATGTGGTGTAAGTCGGAACTGCATGCATTTGTGTTAATGGATAGGCATACTGAAGTAAGGTGTTATCATGTATAGTGGGTGACACGACATAATGCATTGTAAGTCACTTGAAGCACTGTCTAACTTCAGGCATCTGTCAAATATCACGTGGATCTCTCTGTCACTGTCATCTGTATATCTGAATGAAGTTTTGAACAACATTAACATTAAAGTCACCTATGTCTGAATGAAAGAATGCCGGCACTTGATGAAGCCAGCAATGTTTTGTATCACATGTCTGAAAAGGACTTTAGTTTGGGATTAGCAGATTGACCTACGGGATGTAAACCATCACCCAGATACAGTCCCTATCAGGACTCTTCATTCTAAGAAATGGGTTTGTTAAACCTACAGAGCCTCATAAGCTGCTGCTCAACGTGTGAGTGAAATCCCCCTGTAAAGGCAACACTGGGATTACAGTGACAGAAACTGGGCTTCTCTAGACTATGTCTCGGTTGCATCAGGTACAGGTCACAGTAGAGGACAGGGATTAAAAGGCACGAAACACATAGATACTGTAGCACTCTAGAACTGAAACTGTAACTCTGTACGTGTTTGTAGTTACTTTATGTACATTACAACATTTTTGCAGCAACCATGTTTTATTTGCAACGTTTTATCCATATTTGGCTTTCTGAACTTCCGAGAAAATGTTAAATATAGTTTCAGAACTGCTTAGAACTCAAAACTTGCATAGTAAGATCATCACTTTGGTCAAAGCTGATCTCTTTCAACAGCTAGTTGATGAATTGCAGTGAAATTTGGCGCAGATATGGCAAATTGTAATAGCTTTGGTGATTCTTCAGGTTTTGTTGTGTTTATTTTGTGTTTAGTGCTTACTAATTGCAAATATTAGCATGCTAGCATGCTAAGCTAAGATGGTGAATATGGTAAAAATTGTACCTGCTGAATATCAGCATGTTCATGTTCATTGTAATTGTGAACATGAACGCTGAGGTTAACATTTAGCTTAAAGCACCTCTGTGCACTAAATACATCCTTAAAAGAACTTCTTAAGACTCTTAAGTCTTGTTAAGATGTAGAATAATAACAATAATTCTAGTACGACATTCTGTTGCTTGACGTCCTCTTTTGAAGGATCCAGGGTACAACAGGGCACAGTGCATACCACTTGTTTTGGCACTGAATTTTTCCATGGGAACTAGGTAGTAAATCACCATGTGTCTATTTTGGATTAACAACATCATCGTTTGGTATGAATCACAGTCGCTACAAAACAGGTCTCCAGGCTGTTCCTCTTAACTAAGAATTATTCTGCTGAGGCACCATGCAACTATCATACACTGTGCTGCTATTGATCTGCCTCGAGTTTTTTTGCTTTTACACATCAAAACTGTGTTTCAGACAAAGGAATGGGAACATGTGAAAAACAGAATATATGTATATTTAATTGAATATGCGATAAGTTGGCCTGCAGGTTTGACTAGCTAAATGTGGGGTTGTAACTGAAACACTCTTTCTGTTGTCTTTATTGAACATTCTATCAATAGACACATTTTGAAATCCATACCCTTTACTGGACATAAAAGCAAAGGCAACATGTATTGACGGAGCAGCAGTTTTAAATGCGAGTGGAAAGTGCTTACTGTACATGCTGTGACAATACTGGAACAAATGATCAGCCACAGGTAGTCAGCATTATTGTATTGTATTGTGCGGAACCACACTGGAAGCATTGAGGCCTTTTAACATACAATGTACCATGAATAAACAGCATTAGAATTACAAAGCGAAATGCGTTTTAGAAAACTATCAATTATGCCTGTTATGGAAATGTTGACATAGAAGATACTGGCTTAGGCCCAATGTCAACACCTGACACTTCTGTGGACTATAAAGAATCCATTTATAAGAGCATCTATTTTTTTTTTGCTGATGAGTGGTGATACGTCATCATTGTTATTTTGCTGTTGCTTGTTTTGATTCTCTGAACCTGTTTTTCTTAAAAACACAAGAAAAAATCAACCAGGAAGCAAATAAAAGAAATCCCTAATTCCTGTGAAATTTGAGTGAAATTATATGAATTAATTGTTATGTTCACTTTAGGGGTGGGGCGATTCGTCGATGTAATCGACGTAATCGATTACGAAAATACGTCGACGCGTAAAACGTGCGTCGATGCGTCGCGGTGTCATGGTAACGGGAGTATATGCGGGAGCATATTCTGTCTGTAGCGCATTTTTTCAAACATGAACGTTACTGGTGGTGGTGACCCAAACGTAGCTGGCGCTATCCAAGAATATACGAAAATATATGTATTTATGCCCCGATAACGCCAGCTACATTTGAGTCACCGGTAACGTTCATGTTTGAAAAAACGCGCTACAGGAAGAGTAACTTCCGGTTCAAAAGACGAACGGCGCCGTTGTCCAATCAGCGATGTCTCCGTACTTTTCTGTATACGGAGTATACTTAGACTTACATGGCTTAATCTTTGAGACAAACTACTGGCATGATCAACCAGGCAGCCCAGAACTGTAGGGAGGGAATTGAGGCAGGGAGGGAAGGAGGGAGGCCACCGTACTTTTTTTTTTACTTGAATTGACCAAGCTCTTGCTGTAACTTTATTTTGGAGAGATTCATCTTGCTAGACCAGATTACCAGTGAAGACTGGGCTGGTTCATATTTTTGCAGACATTTAATCTGGTTACTTTTGAAACAAAGATTTTGTTTTTCAAGAGATGTGTTTGAATACATTCTTGAAATAT